>JALBCR010001068.1:0-181271 GCA_030710515.1 Abscondita cerata
AAAATGATAAATTTTTTAAACATTATGTGATAGGGTCATAAAGGAACGTTTTTTTAAATAAATTTTTTTTATCTGTTATAATTTAG
This sequence comes from Abscondita cerata, assembly GCA_030710515.1. Classification (NCBI taxonomy): domain Eukaryota; kingdom Metazoa; phylum Arthropoda; class Insecta; order Coleoptera; family Lampyridae; genus Abscondita; species Abscondita cerata. The sequence continues at coordinate 87 of JALBCR010001068.1, forward strand.
AAATTATGGCCGTTTTAGTTTTCGAATGAAATTTTGTCGGAAACGTTTTTCGCTTATAACTTTTGAAAACACGCGAGGTCTAACAAAACTGAAACGGCCAAAAAATTTTATTTCTTTATCCGCGTATGATGCTTTTGAATTTTGAAAATCGGTCCGTAAATAAGCGAGTTCTGGTCAACTTACGGCTCAATTTGTTTGAAATTTTTTTGATTTTTTTAACATTTTTTTTTAATCTTGAAGATGCCCTTGTACAAAAAAAATCTAAATCGAAAAATAAAGACACATCTTTCGTAAACTCGAAACTTTTTTCGAAACGAAAATATCTTAAGCCGTTCTAATGTGAGACGAATTTAAAAAAAGGTTGATTTTCGTATAGATTTGAAAATGAATCGAGAGTAGGTGTGCGTTCACACTAACGATATAACATATTAATTATTAAAACCTATAAGAGTAATGTAAATCGTAGTAAAAAATTTTGTCAACAGATAGCACTGGTGTCTGTAATTTTTAGATAATTTTCTCCGAATATCAAAACTACGTTCCCTTTTGCCACGTGAAATCATTGGTTGAAACCGTAATATTTCCTCCCTGTTTTAGATTAGCACTTCATTAATAGCACCTTTGTTTTATAATTGTTATACTTGAATTTAGCTTACGTGTATTATCTCTATATTATTTTTTATTACCGGTTTTGTATTTGTTAATTTTTTCTTCAATGCAATTGATAAGAATTAATAACTGAGTGCTTTAAATTGTGATAAAACAGTGTTTTTTTTAAATGGTTAAAGTAAATAATTTACTAGGAAAGTTAGTTATCAAATCGTGAAGGAACAGACCTAAATTCTCACAATGATCTCTTTTGGCCAGGAAACGCATTCTGCGGTATGTTGAACAAAATAAAAAGTTCTAATTCTACATTAATAAGTAATGTATAAAACTATCATTGTTTATATAAATATTGCAAATGAACTGACAAATAATAATTAATCGTCTCAACCTTTGGGTTTGGAAGATGACGTTGTTGTAAGTGAACAGGTACTTCATCAAATTCAAATGTCATAAAAAAACGTACTTCACCAAAATTACATACGTTTTTTCCTCCTGAGGAGCACAATAGATAGATACATACCAATTGATATTTTTGATCAAGTTTGTTAAGTCTATCCATCTTTTAGTATTATGACTGAACAATTAGAGGTGGAAAATTACTCTACACATTAGCAACTACATTTGCAATTCAAGGTAACCGAATAGTAGATTTAAGCTATGTGTTAGTGGATACTAGATTTTCAATATGAACTCAGCAAGGTGTGCACATATGGAAAGCTGCATCTTACGAAAGAATTGCGTAATGAGCTATCAAGTATATTATTATTTGGGTCTAATGTTTGCTGTAGAACATCCACTACAAATCCGAAACGCAACATGGGAATTAATAAAGCTGCAGTATGGGGAACATTGGCTACTGGTGGTACATACGCTAAATTCGAAGAGTTGTTTTCTGTTTTGAGCTTTAATTTTAAGTCTTCTGATAAATTTCAAGAAATTTCAGAAACTTTCTCAAGAGTAAGTTGTAATTATTATCTTATCCAAGGTAATTTTGCGTAGCCCGTCGGTTAGAAAGTTATCGACTTTCTAAAATTCCATCATTATTAAATTTGGTATATGGTTACTTGTTAATGCGATTATTCAAACAAATTTAAGTAGATGTAAACGACCCTTAAAAATGTATTTAACAAAATATACTAATTTTAAAACGTTTTGAAGGATTGCCATTAATCTTGGAATTTGTCTCGGTTCTTCAATTGATTTTAAGGGTAGGATACGATGAGTTTTTTTTATTTAATTACATTCGTTAATCTCTGATTTAAAAAAATAAGTAAATCAATTTATTCGGAATAGTTAACGTATTTTTATAACAATTTAGTAAAAAAAAAACTAACATATACAGGGTGTCACAATATATGTATTACAGCCTGAGAATGGTTATAGAGGGCAATAAAATAAACAACTTTTTTAGTAAAATTTTTATGTTAGACAAATAGTTACGCCAAGATGGCGCCCCAAAGTCAAAAATTAAAAATTTTTAATGGCTTTTTTGACAGTTTTAAAACAATTGAAAAATAATCAATAGTATCTTATGTTTTTGACTATGTCCAATTCCAATTTGACAAAAATTTTGATCTAGAAAAATTCAAAATGGCGGATTCAATTCTCAAGTAAGTACTTGATGTAATAATTTGATTTAAACGAAATCGATTTTTAAATAAACAAAAAAAATGGTGCAGTTGATTTTTGAAAATTAAAAAAAAAGGTCACGGTCGATTCTTGTCGAAATACAAAATGTCAACCAATTTTGATGAAAATTTACAAAAGTGTACTTTAAAATATTATTTAATGTAACTGTCGAACAGATTTTAAATAACTTTAAAAATAAAAATTTTGTACGACTTTAAAGTTAAAAAAAATTAAAAATTAATGGCGTTTAAATATTATGAAATTTTGCAAAAATGGTCTCTAAACTCCCCTAAAACCAAATGAAATGTCAAAATTAAAATTTATTTAATTTATAAGCTAAAACTTTAATATCTAATTTAATACTTAAATAAACAACCTAAAATAATAGGAATTACAAAGGCGACCAAGATGTAATTATAATTTTACAAATGGTTCCTTATTACGTAAATATTAATTTGCCCGTGTTAAAAATAATTAATTTTAATATACCAAAAACACTCCACATTTCGCAATTCAATTATACTTAGAGACTATTCGTACAAATTTTCATTGTATTCGAATAACATCCATTTTTTCAATTTTTCAATATGTCAACAAATTTTAACAAAAATTTGTAAACGTGCGTATGTACTCAAACCTATTTTTGATAACTTTAAAAATAAAATTTTTATTCAAGGATAAAAACAAAAAGTGTAGGCATGAATTAATTTATTGTAGATTAAATCATTTTTCATTAGAAATAAAACAGTTATGAGAGACTTGAGTTTTTACCTAGGTTTTCGGAAAGTTTGATTTTAGTTTACTTCATCAGACTTTGTTATGTTGAGGAAAATGTCTATCCTCACGCAAGCGCCGAAGAATCCAACGAGAAAATGTTATTCGAGCATCTTCATTACCTGGGTATAATGCATGCACGGAATGAAGATGATAGGAATACAAAAGTTGTTCATGCAAGACTCTCCACACAGTGCTGTGGTTTGAGTTTAAATTATTCGCTCTTGCTCTCGTGTTTGTGCTCGGATTGTCATCATCGCGACGTAATACTTCTACTTCAAAGTTAGCAGTCCTAGCTACTCGTGGTCAGATCATAAAAAATGCTTTTTTGAAACAAATTATGATTAGTTAATATGGAACGTACGCTGGAAACTTCCTGTAGTTCGAAGTCTATCATTCAATCTATTAAAAATTGAATGACTCGGTGCATTTCTGTTCGGAAAACGTTGTCGATTGATTCTTTGAGCTTCTCTTCCGTTACGTTTTGCTTCTCCATAAATAACAATCATTTCTGCCATCTCCTCTTTAGAATAATTCATTTTATAATTAATTTAATAAATAAGATTAATGAAATATCTAACTTATAATTATTTAAATGAAATGAATGAATGAATGAATGAATTAACTAATAAAAACAAACAGCTAAATAACCACAAAAACCAACCCAACTAACAAAAATAAAACTAATGAAAACTACAAACAAACAACTAAATAATCATAAAAATCGACACAATGTAACGCAAGTGCAAAAAACAATGCTTAATGTTAGATATCGCAATTGTTTTTTAAATAAAGAACAGGCGACAAAGGCGACTCAGATATGATCATAATTTGCATTTATTGGTTGTTTAAAGGTAGGAAATATTTTAACTGTAATAAAAATGTTAAAAGAAAACTTCGGAAATATTTCTAGTTTCATTAGATTGAAGGAACAATAATTTTTAAATACCTTTGTTAGTGTAAATATTGTTATTTAGTATAATATTTATTTTTAATTTATAACTTATACAATTACTTAATGTTATTAATTTTGTGCAGACTAGGAATCACCTTTTTTCATCTTTTGTTATTAGCGCATTTTGTAATAATTGTGATAGTTACATGTTTTGTATTAAATAGAGACGATTCTTATTATAACTCAATAAAAGTCTGATGAAGTAAACAGAAATAAAAACTTTCCCGAAACGTAGCTGAAAATTCAAGTACATCATAAGTGTTTTATTTCTAAACTCTATCTCTAATGAAAATAGATTTTATCTGCAGTAAAAGTTAACCAATTCCCACATTTTTTATACTATTTATGGTTGAATTGAGATTTATAAAATTGGTTTGACAGTTATGCTTGTGGTATTTTAGAGTAGATACACGTTTGGAATTTTTGTTAAAATTGGCTGACAAATTAAGAAATTGAAATAATGTTATTCGACTACAATAAAAATTTGCACGAATAGTCTCCAAGTCGAATTGAATTGTGAAATGTGGCGTTTTTTAAAACTAAAACTAAATATTTTTAACACGGGTAAAATTAATATTCACGCAATTAAAAACTATTTGTGAAAATAACAATTATGTACATAGTGATTGCCTTCGCAATTCCTATTATTTTAAGTTGTTTATTTAGGTATTATATTAGTCATGCTAAAGTTTTAGCTTATAAACTAAATAAATTTTAATTTTGGCATTTTATTTGGTTTTTGGGGAGTTTAGAGACCATTTTTGCAACATTTCATAATATTTGAACGCCATTAATGTTTAAATTTTTTTAACTATAAAGTCGTATAAAAATTTTATTTTTAAAGTTATTAAAAATCTGTTCGACAGTTACATTTAATAATATTTTAAAGTACACTTTTGTAAATTTTCATCAAAATTGGTTGACATTTTGTATTTCGACAAGAATCGACCGTGACCATTTTTTTTTAATTTTCAAAAATCAACTGCACCATTTTTTTTGTTTATTAAAAAATCGATAAAACTAAATTTTCGTTTAAATCAAATTATTACATCAAGTACCTACTTGAAAATTGAATCCGCCATTTTGAAATTTTCTAGATAAAAATTTTTGTCAAATTTGAATTGGACATAGTCAAAAACATACTATAAGATACTATTGATTATTTTTCAATTGTTTTAGGACTGTCAAAAAAACCATTAAAAATTTTTAATTTTGACTTTGGGGCGCCATCTTGGCGTAACTATTTGTCTAACATAAAATTTTACTAAAAAAAGTTGTTTATTTTATTGCCCTCTATAACCCCTCTCAGGCTGTAATGCATATATTGTGACACCCTGTATGTATTAATATACTCTAACCCGCTGAAATACTTGTTTTTATTTTGCATTACATTATAATTTACGAATAATTAAAAAGGAAATTAGTTAGCCAACATTGCATATATGTAGCAGATTTTGATGAAGTTTGCTAAAGTATCTTTTTAAAACATTATTTTTTTATTTTAAAATATATAATAATAATAATAATAATAACAATTTTATTTTGCTATTATCACAAAAGTGTTTACATTCGTCAGATTAATGAATTAATAGGTATAATAATGTAGAAAGATACAACATATAAATGTAGTTAACATTTTCAACATACAATGTGACCCACTAGAAAATGGACCACTCGCATTAAATTTATATTTATTTTCCACTGCAGACGAACTTTTTTTAAATTATAGAAATAAATTCATAAGAACAATGTTATTTATAATTTAGTCAAATAATCATTAACAAATTAATTAAGTTTAAGGGAAAGCTTAATCCAGTAAAGTACTCAAATTTTCTGAAAAAAAATTGCTAAAACAATTTCTTTAATTTTCATTCCTAAAAAAATATGTAGTAGGCCTTATTTTTCTAAGAAAATGTGATAATTTGTCTTAAAGTATAGTTTTAAACACTCTACAATTGAAAAAAAAACTGTCATAGTCGGACGATAAATATAAATTTTGTGGAATATTCCGCTTTTAAGTGGTTGACACTGTAAACAAATAATCTATAGTTTACACTATCAGGCACTTTTTGGTTTATTAATATGTCAATTAACTGACTTTTACTAAATTGATTGAGACCACTAGTCAAATCAAATCAAACTTTATTCACTGTATGTTTTTCACAATGAATTCGGTTCTTACACCTAAACAATACGCAAATCCAAAAAAAATATATTAATATAAAAATAGTAAAATATTCAATAAAAAAAAATAACAAAAATCTTTATTTCTCTTCACTTTTCTCTCTTCCCTGTGTTTTTCTCGTCTTTTTTATTATTTGTTTCATCCGCTTCGCTCCTTCACCTTCCTCCTGCAACATCGATTTTCTTTCTTTTGTTTCTTCCCTTAGCTCTTCACACTCTTCTCTCATACGTTGAATGTTTTCCCATCCTTCCCCACATAATCTACATTTGCTTTTTTCGTCCACCTGCCAATATTTGTTTTCATTTCCCACTCTAAACCTTGCTTTCTTATTTCCTCCTTCCCTCTTAAATACGTAGGCATATCTTCTGTTATTATCACATTGTATCTTCTGTTGTACTTTCTTTCGTTAATTTTTATTCTCCTCTCCTGCTTCTGATTATCCCTATCTTCCACTGTAATTTCTCCTATCACACTACATCCTTTATCTCTTGTCCTCTCAACTTCTTCTCTATCTCCAATCTTTTTGTCCTCCATATATTTTTCTCTCCTTCACTTGCTTCCATGTTGCTTGTAATTCCTCTCTTTCTCTCATACTTTCTTCCTACTTCATTGCCATTTTCCTTGTTGTTGTTCTAATTTTTTCTAATTTCATCTCGTCCTCTCCAACAAACAGGCTTACCTTATGAATCGCGATAAATTATTTTTTTAAGAACTTCTTTCTGTTTTTTCTGTAGGCGGAACATGTTAAAAACCTTTTTTTGTTATGCAGTCCCATTTTTTAATTCTTTAAACTATATACACTCAATCAAAATCACAACGAATTATTAGATATGCTTAGCACTAAATGTGTACAAGTAAAGAACTGTGCAATTAGCTAAATATACCCTGACAGAACAACTAGTTTGCACCTGCTAATATTGACCAAAGATGACATTCATAATCAAAATATATGCAAACAATAGGGTTGACTGTAAATACTGATTTTGTAAGTAAAGTATAAGTACAACATCTCTACCTGCGTACAGGCAGTAACTTTAATACGAACAACTAGAAATACGTTTTAAAACTAAAATATTTTTTAGGTAAAATAGAACCTTCTACAACGACTAATTTCTTTTAGAAACTTTGTTTTACTTCGTCTTCTAGCCAAACATGTTAGTTTTTTTTTAAAATGCAAACCCATTTTTTAGGAACAGATATCAGATTAACCACTACAATAACAATACGCCTTACTACAGCAGTTATATTTTTCATAATTGTACGCGGAATGTGATCAGCTAAATACATTCATTAGATTTTCAAATATTACATTACATAAACAAAACTTTAACATCACAATGTTACATTGTAACTTTTCCATTTAAAGTAGTTCAACGTTTATTAAGTATTGATATAATAGATTATATCAAGGTAAAAAATGTTAACAATTGTGATCATGTTAATTTAACTGCTTTTTGTAACATATTACCAACGTTGTAGGTATGTTTACTTAAAATATTATAACAACGTGTACAATAAAACATAACTACATGTATATTATTTATTTTTCCCATGTTTTGGGTACTTAACCTGTAGGGAAATAAATTATTATTATTATTATTATTATTATTAGAATCACCTTGTTGTAATCTTGATTTGCCTTTTTTAAATTGGATCGATAAATCTCTCCCCGTCAACTGGATTCGAACCAGCGCGCCTGCAGTGGTTTAGTTTCTTAAATTGACGCTTGTACCGCTAGGCTATGCTCCCACTAATGGTAGGGTTCCACAGCGGGAACATACCTATCATTATTTAAATTTTGACTTAGGTATCGGAAGTAATTTTGATCAATTCCAAATATTTACAAAAGTAAAAGGCGTGTAATTACATTGAATTACCTCAAATTAAGTGAAAATAAAGTAACCTAAACATGATGTGCATGCAAATGTTATTTTCACCTCATGTAATTATAAATAAAGATTGGGAATTATGCGACGGTTTCTAAATCGAAAATTTTAAAATCCCTATTTTTTTACTTTTTCCGATTAAAATGGAAACGTTTATAATGGAGCAAAATAAAATTTTGTTTGGTGGACAGACGTCTGGGAGGAGATACCAAAGAACACCACGGGTTTGATTTGTATGTCAATTTTGCATATGAGTCTTATTTATAACAGCAAAGATCCGATTTGATTTTGAGCATAATTTGTCGACCCAAAGCCAAAAGGGCATTTACCCTACAAAGATTTCCCTATTTTTGGAATATGTATCTTCAAATAAAAGTTTCTGTAATTTAGTTGTACACAACTTTCGCATAAACTATTTTATGATTCGCTAAGTAATTACTGAGACATGACAATCACGTGACATTATAATGGTTTTAACGATATCTCCAAAAACATAAAGTATACAAAAACAATCACGAAAAGAAAGTTGATGTTTTTTTGCACCATTTTTATCAAGATTTTGTTAGTTGTAAGGTAACACTGTTACACATTTTTTTATCTGTCGTGCAAAATGTTTTACGTTACGCTTTTGATACTCTTTCACACGTTTGTTAGTACACGATGTGGAGTTCTGCGCGAAAAGTTTGTTTATCCTATATTGCACAAAACTTATTATATTTTACGTACGTTACTACTTTAAAAACAACACTCACACGCAGCGGCACGTTAGTAGTAGTAGTACTGGGTACAAATAGTTTATAAATTTTTAAATAAAACCCCCTGTAACTCAGTAAGTAGCCACATTTTATCTAAGTAATTTGGGTTAAATCTTCATATTTTAAACTCAGCTTTCTACAGTTAAAATTCATTATGATACACTCTGTATATACTAAGATTCAAAATTTGTCTCTTTCTTTGTTTCTTTGTTTCTTTGTCCCTCTATAGACTCGGTCAATATAGGTGCTAGGTTAAAGCCAAGTATATGGTTGGACTTAGAATGGAGCATAAGGCGCGAATGGGGGTTCTGGGGGGCAAGTGTCCACCAGGCGGGCTTTTTTTTTAAATATTCTGGAAAAAAATTTGCATTTATAAAGAAAATGTGGGCCGCGAAGCAATTTATAAAATTGAAATAAACATTTCAGTATCGTCCAATAGTTAAATGAGTCTAACTGCTAAGCCATTATACGAACGCTACCTACGTCGGACAAAACGAGGTATCGCGCGACCAATGAAAATTATCACCCTCACAAATTCAAAATGAAATTGCGTTTTAGCATTGAATAATAAATGATTTTAGAAATAAAAAGTTCAAACAAAAGTTATAGACAATAGAATTTTCAACAACACATCTCACGAGCTTTATAATGGCATTTCGATCATGTGTGATATACGACGTTCTATCTTAGTGATGCATTGTTAAAAAAAAAATCCAAGACATTCAAGTAAATATCCACCTATTACAGTAGCTTAGTTTTATTTATCAGTTTTTCGTAGTGACCTGTGGTTGCCATAGTTATCAAAAAAACCGTCTCATTGTTTTCCCCAGTTTTCTCAAAATTATTAAAAATTGAAATTCTTCCAAAAAATAGCTAATTGAACATGGAAACCGTAGTTTCCAGTTTGCTTCCGGTAAAGTCAAAACATATCTACCAGATGGAATATGATCTATTTGTCAAGTGAAACGCGGAGAACTCTTTGAATGTCAATACTAAAAGGTTTTATTGGTATATTTTGTTCAAAAGGTAACTCATGTACTGTATTGGTATGTTATGCATTACTATATGTCGTATTTTATAGTCACAAACATACAAGTCGTCTTCGCTTTGAGCGAAGTAGAGGTAATTTATTTTGTTATGAGCCGTGAAATGCGCAGAAAATGAAAAGAGCTGGGTAGAGAAAGAACGAGAGGAAATTATTAATATTACGCAACCTGAAAACATTTAGTTGACCAACGCGGCAAAATTCAAATGTATGTTTAAAAAGTAATGTAGTCATCACTCTTCATTTATATATAAAATTAAATTCCATTTGAAAAAAAAAACTTAAACTACATTTTAATGTAAGATATTTGAGAATTTTAAATTTGGTTGTTCTTGAGTTAAATTATTTTATTTAGGACATTAGGAAACAGCCATAAATACTAAAACAGGGTGCCATATTTTAGAGTGAGTTATTCCCCTATTGAGTCATCATAAGTAATTACTTTTAATGTAAAAAAACCTATTGTTTCTATAAAAACTAGACAACATCAAAACGTTTTTAAGTTTATTCAAAATAATACATATTTATATTATAAAGCTTTCTTACACTGAATTACAACATGGTTATTAAGCAGCTTGTTTACATACCTAATCTTTATGTTATAATTACTTGATTTAAAAAAATTCTATCTTATACTCCTTATTTCATCAATCAGAAATATTTATACAGTATTAGTTACATAAACCAAAAATGTAAAACATTTTATTGTGGTAATGGTGCACACCCTAAATTATCATCACTTTCATCTTCTGAACTAAAACCAAAGTCAGATTCATCGCTGTCTTCACCAACATGTATAATAATTTCTTCGATGTCATCCATTATGTATTCCCTTTCCAAATATTCTTGTTCTACTTTTTCAACATGTGCACAAATATTTGACCATTCTTGAGGACCCACACTTTGAAATTTTTCCTCTGCAATTTTTTTCACGTCGTCCAATTTGAATGTTGTGTTATGTGCAGCTACATGATTTTTTATTAAAGCCCATATTTTTTCTATGGGGTTCAGCTCAGGATGATACGGGGGAAGCCTAAGAACAACATGACCGTGCTTAGCCAAAAGACTGTCTAATATATATATTTTGTTTACTGGCTTATTGCTTTGAATTTTTAAATATAGTTCAGTTTTGGTATATTTTGCATCGTAGCAAATTCCTCGTTCCGACAACCACCGTTGCATATCTACTTTTTCCATGCAGATGTAGGATTAGCTTCCACTGCTACATTATGGTATGAAGCATTGTCAACGACTAAAACTGAATTTTTTCAATATTTGGAATTAACTTTTCTTCTAACCAACGTACATAATTTTTGTTATTCATGTCGTCATGATAATCACCTGTTTTCTGGCCTGATTTAAATATTAATAACCCATTTGGAACAAACCCTTTTTTCCACCGGCATGAAGAATAATGAGGCGCTGTCCTTTAGAAACTGGTGACTTCAAACCTTTACTACTGCCGTCGTCCCAAGCTTTAGGAACTGTATGCGAGCTATGCAAATATGTTTCATCACTGTATATGATATTTCTCCCTTCTTGTTTGATCTTCTGTAGTTTTCGCAAAAATTCAATACGTTTCTGACGAATATCCATCTTTTCCATTAAAACTTTTCGATTGTCTTGTGTTTTTTCCATCGAAATCCTATCTTGTGTACTACTTTTCTGAACGACGCAAGTTTTCCAGAGAAGTTAATATTTTCTTCGTTTTGTACAGCTTGAAACACAGCTTTCATGGTAGGCCTCTGCTTATGAATAGTAGCATGTCTATAAATCATGGTGCGGATTATTTCCTCTTCAAGTGGTTCAACCGAGGACTTTGGGTTTCCTTTTTAACACTTTTCCTTGGAGAAGCGAATTTACTGCCTTCTGGTTTACTTTTCCTTCTGCAATGATTCGTTTTACAGTGCTTAGAGCCACACCAGTAGCTTTCGCAACCCTTTCTTGAACACTACGTAAAGGTAGTATTGGTTCTCCACTTCTCTCTTCATTCATAAATTTAAAAACATTATATATTATTTCTCGCCCTTGACTGTGAATGTTTTTTTGCCGGAGCTCATTTCACAATGATCTGCAAAGAGATTTATAAGTATTTTTAATATTTTTCAGAAAAATATCAACTTACTTTATAATAACAGTAATTCCAAGGTACAACTGTACAAGAATCGATAGACAATTAGGTATCGGTAACCTTTAAACAGAATAATATTATATTTAGTAAAAATTACTTTTATTTACTTACTTGAAAACTAATAATCAACAGTGAAAACTACTCCTTTACAAACAGCAACAACATATCAAGCCAGTAAAGTAATAAACAAATGATCGGTTGCAATCACAAATAAAACTAACTCTACCGGGAACCAAGTTATTCAACCGAACAGCAATCGATTACCTTAAAACAAAATTCTATAAAATTTTAAATTTTGGTTTCTGCGCAACAGTTCATAACATAATAAACGCGCTCTACTCGATACTGAAGTACTGCAAATTAACTGCATTCTTGAAACAGAAACATGTTGGATACGAAGCAAAAAAAAGTCATTGATTTTTTAAGTTTCTTCCTAACACGTCTGTTGACACGTTTTTATTAGTAATAGTACGTATACATTTTGAAGTATGTCAATAAAGTATTAAATGTTTGCATATTTTGTGTAACTTGTGGTTGTTCTCGCAATTGCTGGCGGCTGATGAATTATTTAAAGTATGTATCAACGATATAGAAGACATAGGCGATCTTCTCCTGGTCCATGTTCCTTATACCAAGACCCATAAGAAACGGTTTTTTACTATGTTGTCCACTGGATTTAGAATTAATCCTATTAATTTATATCGGAAATATACCAATTTACGTCCAGAGAGAGTGAGCACAGGAAGACTATTTCTTTGCTACCAAAGTGAAAAATGAACGATACAACCCATTGACATTAACAGTTTTGGAAAGATGCCACAATTGACAGCAAAACTTCTTAAGTTAAATAACTCCAAAAACTATACCGGACACGCGTTTCGGAGATCGCTTGCTACTTTATTCTCTGACTGTGGTGCCGAAGTAAGAACTCTCAAACAATTCGGAGGCTGTAAGAGTGATGCTGTCGTTGATGAATGTGTAGAAGACTCTCTTCAGAACAAAGTTAGTATTGCGAGAAAAATTCTTAAAGATGGATGCAGCAGTTGTACAAATGAAATCGCGATTGTGGAACGGAACAAGGCAGTAGCTTTCACTGATAATAAAGGAATTCGTGGAGATGGTAGTATCAGTTCTACAAGTGTTAATCATGAAATCGCGATTGTAAAACAGAACAAAGAAGTAGCTTTTAGTGCTAATAAAGAAGTGTACTTTAACAACACGAATAAGTATTAGAAATGTATTAGTCACAACTGCTTTATTAATGTAGTAACTTGTAACTGTTTAAAGTGTTCAACGCAAAAATGTTAATAATTTTGAATAAATATTCTAGATCTTCAATATAAAATTTCTGACAGCTGTCAGATTTACTCTGTTTGAGTAGAACTGACAACTTTATCTCTCTTGTGAGTGAAATTTGATTTCTCTCACCGAAAACAATAGTATAATCAAAGAGGTATAATGTACCTAAAAAACTACACCTCTAAGATAAAATATGTTTAATGTATAAAGCCTACTATTCTCAGGAAAAACGTTTTAACCCTTTCTGTACATAGCAAATATGTTTAGTTATGTTATATTCTTTTTATTTTTGTTTACCCTACCAAAAACATTTAAATTTTAATTCTCTATTTATGCCTTTTTTAAAATGTTATTGTTTAATCTTAAGCGCAATACGTAACAACATTAATTTATTTAAGAAAACAAATTTATCTTAATTTTGGTTTCTGTATTATTCTTTCTTTTGCATAAATTCGGACCATAAACGTCGTCACCATTACCTGCGTTTCAAGAATTGGAATCCCGGAAAACTTTTAGAAACTTTTTATGGATTTATGTAGATCATATGCATCTTCTAGTTTCTTTTCCGTATTTCTTTATCATAACAACAATAAGAACGCCATTTCTGCAAAAACTACAAACAAGTTTGTTTCTACCTTTTGTAATGCTAAAAGTTTTACAAGCTGACAAAATTAGTATCGATTCCATAAAAACTGGCTTATAGATGCATAATTTTTAAACGAATAAAAAACGATAGGTTAGTGAACTCATTTGCAAAAATTTATATAACCAATGAGTTTTATATTATGCGGATCAAATAAACGAACCATAGATTCAAACTTAACGCCTCAAGAACTTCCTATAATATATTCCACTTACATAACATAAAATTCATAACGATTGAATACTGCTCATTCTAAAAAACGTTATTTTTAAAAGTTTATTACAGATTACAATTTAAGAACAATATATTTTTTACTAATCTATAAAAGCACAATTGTCAATTCATGCTTATGGTTTCGAATCTCTGATGAGCATCAAAACAGTGAAATGTTGGTATTAGATGCTTAATAAAACGATTTTATTTGTTAAACATATTAATACTTAATTAATTAGCCTTCTGTTTTTTATAAATATTTAAAATTGTTTGTAATATATTTCATGAATTTTTTTATGTATACGTGATACCTTCTGCTAAATTACTTTATTGTAGTTTTATCAAAACTTAAATGTTAAAAAATTTATTACAAAATTCAAAAACAGAAAAATTTTTTAATGTAGCTAAATAAAATACCAAAAACTGCACAACAAACTTTAACCAAACACTTATTTCAATAACTAAAGTTATCATTCGCGGATGTTAAAAAAATTTTTTGTTATGTGGTACAGAACAAAACAATTTACTGAAAACACTTTGCGTAGAACGATATAAATTAATTACTTCCTCGCATACTTCGAGAGAAAGTATTGCAGTAATGCTTGATAAAAAAATGCAAATTTCATATTTAGGGTCGTCTAGAGGTTTCTGTTGTGTAACGGGTAGACACTCTTCGTAATCCCGTTGGAGTCAGATCTACTACAGGTGTACGAACCTGCCCACGTGAGTTTTGGTTTTCTCTCACTTCCCATTAGAGAAGAATCATGTCCTAACCTATAAATCCTTCCACATATAATTTTACCTACATTCCCGACCAAGCGCCAACTCCTCTAGCCAACATGGCGTTTCCTGGCTAAAACCTATAACGAATTCGAAAACAAACGGTACAGTACTCCAGGTAGGTAAACAATCCCATACCCCAAAAGGGATCTGCCTCAAAGATTCTGGGTTTCTTTAATGAACGACTCCTAATTACTCAAACTAGAAGATGAGTTACAATATGTAAAATGGAATTTAATCGGTCTTTGCAAAACTAGAAGAAAAGGTGTAGAGTATGTCATATTAATATCAGAACAGCATTGTACTATAAAAGCTCGAATAACAAAATCCAACGCGGTGTAGGATTTATTATAAATAAAACTCTCCAAACATAATTTAATTTGACAATATTACAGACAGAATGACATGTGTCAAACTATGTCTACCTGGGCCACATAATATCATTGGGAAGAGATAACCAGACACTAAAAATAAACCGCCGAAGAGAATTGGCGTAAGCAACTTTTAGCAAACTGAAAAGTACTCTAATGAACAGAAACATTCCAATGCATTTTACAACTCGTCTGTTGGAGCAGTGTATAATGCCGATAACGCTCAGACCGGGAGGCTAATCAGAAAATCAATAAAAAAGCTTCAAACAACGCAAAGAGCTATGGAAAGGCGGATGATTGGAGTATCACTAATATAGCGAAAAAGAAACGTATACATAAGAAGCATAACCAAAATAAAAGATGTGAGATAGTTAGATGTCAAAATGAAAGGTAGACAAAAATAATATTGTAATGGAGACGTAACCAAGGAAGAAGATCCAGAAGACGACCACCTAAACGCTAGACAGGCAATATAAAACTTACATCAGGCATGTCATGGATAAGGGAGGAACAGAACAGAGATAGCTAGATGCGAATTAGGGAAGCCTAGTCCAGAAATAGACCGAATAAGGGCTTTAAAAAAAAAGTTCCTCAGAGGTAATTCTCTTCTTTTTTTCTACTTCTAAAATTAAATGTGTAAAATTGAAAAAAAACTGATTTTCATTGTTTTTCTATAAAAACTCAATTCAGAAAAATTTAATCCCTTAAGTTTTAGTTTTTTCAAAAACAACTGCATCCAATTTCCTCAAAATTAGTTCTTTGTCAATAAATTACGGTATAAATACTATAAACTTTTTGGTTGTCTAGAGGTTCTTTAAAGGTACTTTTGTTCTTTTTTTCAACCTCTAAAATTAAAGGTGGAAAATTGAAAAATTTAATTTTTTCAAAAACGGCTGTAACGAATTTTCTTAAAATTTGAACACCTATACTTCATTACAATGTTTACAAAATAACTACGAGGATGTATTGATATATAGTTAGCCTAGACCAGTTCCTTGCATAAACAAAATATTGCGTTACCATAGCAACGAACAATAACTTATTAGAAGTGTCAGTGTAAAATTTGACATAAAAAAAGTAAACCAGAGTCACGCAATTAATTAAATGAAAAAGATGTCCACCGAAATTGTGAAAATCGAAAATTGGAGTATCGAGCCATCATCAAGTACCTGTATTTAAAAGGGTTAAGAGGTAAGCAGATTTACGAAGATATGCTTAATACCCTTGGTGATCAATGTCCTTCGTATGTGACCGTCAAAAATTGGAATGCAAGCTTCAAAAGAGGTAAATTTTCCATTGAAGATGATGACCGATCGGGAAGGCCAGTTTCTGTGTCAGTCCCCGAAAATATCGATGTAGTTCGTAGTTCATGACATGATTTTATCAGACCGTCGAATTGGGCTAAAACGGATATCTGAAGCACTGAATATTTCATACGAACGCGTTCATCATATGGTTCACGTCATGAGAAAAATTGCTACAAAATGGATCCCCAAATCTTTGAATGTTGACCAAAAGCGTGCAAGGGTAGAAGCATCGCGTTCGATCTGTGCTCGATTTGAAAACGATGTAGACTTCTTAAACCGAATTGTTACTATGGATGAGACTTGGGTACATTTCTACGATCCAGAAACAAAGCAACAATCGATGGAATAGCGACACTCTGGTCCTCCAAGACCTAAGAAGTTTCGTGTCCAAAAATCTGCTGGAAAAGTTCTTGCTTCAGTTTTTTGGGATTGCCATGGAGTAATCATGATTAATTTTTGGATAAAGGTAGAACAATAACTGGAGATTACTATTCGACATTACTGACCACTCTACGGAAAAATATTAAAGAGAAAAGATGCGGAAAGCTATCCAAAGGTGTTTTGTTTTTGCAGGACAACGCCCTGCACACAAATCTCATGTTGCCATGCAAAAAATTCGTGATTTAGGGTTTGAATTACTAGAACACCCCCTTATTCACCCGATTTGGCTCCGTCCGACTATCACCTCTTTCCTCAACTGAAAAAAAGTTTAAAAGGTCGTACATTTTCTTCCAACAAGGAGGTAATAGAAGCTGTGGAGGTCTGGTTTGCAGAGCAAGAAGAAAAATTTTTTTGAAAGGTCTAAAGACGTTGCAGGTTCGCTGTAATAAATGTATCCAATTAAGAGGAGAATATGTTGAGTAATAAAATATTTTGACATTGAAATTTTGTTTGGTTCTATAGTAGGCTAAGAATTTTTCAATATATCCTCGTATGGTCAATTTTTCCAGAAAAACTCAGTTAAGAAAGCATTTAATCTCTTAACTTGTAGTTTTTCCAAAAACGACTGGAATTATTTTTCTCAAAACCACTTCTTTGAACAATAAATTATGGTACAAATACCATCAAATTTTGGGGAATTTGAAGAATTTTGTAGAAATTGTACGTAATCAATAAATTATGTTGTCAACAATATGGCGATATCGTTTTTTTTGGAACAATTTGTGGAAAGTTTTTTGGTAAAATAACTGTAGGGTAAATGTTCCTTCAAAGTGCAATTAAAATTAGTATAGGTCAATACATTAATTACAAATGTAGATGCGAGAAAGTTAATACGGGTCACCGTCCTATTAATTTCGTACAAATTGTTTTTAATAAGATCCTATTTTTGTTCAGTTATTCTGTAGCAGTAAAACCTCAAATAATGTAAAAAATCGTAAGGCATACATATCTCTAGATTATTTGAAACCTCATTTAGAAATATTTAGGATTGTATAAGGTGCTCCAGAAACACGTACCATATCAAACTTGGGAGAGAGCCCGAGATACTAGGCACTTTTCTATTGATTATTTCTAAAAAAATAAATAAATTGTTACGGTTTTATTTCTCCGAATTTAGGACGTATGTCATGAGCCGTCTTAAAACGTGTGTCGCGAGTAGTATGTTGCTACGATAGTCGTATTTGGCGCGCATGTTGCTAATTTTCTATTGGTGGAGAGGAAAAACACGACTGGATTTTGGAGACGTACAGCGGACATTTTCTTTTTCGTTTGATGCACGCGGGTGTCTTTAACATATTTTCTGAAGTGAAATTTTCACCAAAAATTATTTAATGTGGGTTCACGATTTCCAATACAAATTGGCGTTTAAGTTTAATCTGGCTGATTCACCGTGAGTATATTGGGTTTCTTTCGTATTTGCATTAATTCTAATTGATGAATATGCTTTTAGCACGTTGTGTTCGACATTGTGTGGGCATTGGTTATTGTACTTGGATAACTCTTGAGTGTGCTGGAGTGGCTAATTAAGAACCTTCCTTATAAATAAAAGACAATACCATGGTTTCCCATTAATTAAGCTGCAAGGCCACCGGTAAATACCACATCTACAAAGGTTGGTTGTGCTGCATACTTTTAGCGAAGGAGTCAATCGCCTTCTGTTTTCTCTGCACACCTCCCCTAAGAGAAATTCCTGGGACTATCGAACTTCCCCGAACTGTCGATACCGTCGCTAGCAGAATACCTTCATTCTCGGAACTACACTCGACGATTACAGCTAAGTTTTAGTATTTAAGCCACTTATTCATAATAATAATGCGTATTAAAATCAAGTACATATGACATAAAACGGCTCGATCGCTAATATTTAAGAAACTTTTATCGGTGTACGCTCCTCAACCATACGTTTGCTTTTAATCAGCTCAATAAGGGCTAGGGCGCTTTATTTAGACCCTTTTTATTCTAGTTTAGTTTCAGTGTAAATTCCCGTGTGTAAGTGATATATGCACGCAGAGCCTTAATACCAGCCAATTCTTAATTTGAATGATAATTTTAACTCGAGCGTTAACTAAAGCTTACCTGAAATTTGACACCTTAACTAAAAGCCTTATTTATTAAAAGCGAGGTTGCTGCTAACGCATGTAACTATATGCGACAGTCTTTCTATTTCTGTCACATTCTCCTAATATTTTAAGATTTGTTATACTGAACTGTTTGTCTCTTTCTCTCTGCTTTGTGTTCAATTTAGCATATTTAGATTTTAAGTAAAACCTGGTGATCTCTTGTTGGTCGGTTTTATTTCTTTCTTTATCCAGTAGGTGGCGCCTTGTTACACCAGCAGGCTAATTTCTTATACCTATTCAGGAATCTACGCAACTTTCCGAAGAAGCCGGACGCTGCTGCTCTAACTACTATACATATTCTTATCCTCTACTAATTTAGTGCGTTACATGAAGCCGAATTTCATTTAGTTTTTTTTCTAGGTTGTTTTGCTGAACCCGTCGCTTTTTTGTTACTTTGTAAACAACAATCGCTACAAAATATTTTTAAATTATTGGCCTATACATTAAAAATGGTTGCAAGCTAATGTTCATTTTACGGATATCTCACAGGTAACTTAGATTCTAGTAAATTGCAAATTGTTAAACTATCAAATTTTAAAATATATCAAAAATTTTCAGTTAGGGGTTACTAACTCTAATACCAACTGAAAGGTAATTTGTTGCAGCGTTCAACAACCTACAGAAATGCAGGGTGTTTCATTTAAGTTAAGCAAGTTATTTAAGTTTTAAGTCTTTAGTTAGTGTTATGCGGTAGTATTAAAAACACCCTGTACATCATAACATAATAGTAAGTATTGCAACAAAGATGTTGAAAACTCTTAGTAAAGTGGTGTAAATACAAGGTGTTTTATTTAAAATAACCCAACTTTGATATGGTACGTGTTTCTGGAGCACCCTGTAAAATTCAAAATATTTTTAAAGCTGGTGTCAAATAATCTCGATATATGTATGCCTTAAGATTTCTAATTTAATTTGTCGTTTTGATGCTACAGAATAATTCGTTGGTAGTGCCCCACCCTGCATATTTAAAATATTTATATGTAATTATACATGCGTTTTCATTTTTTAAATACCTCTGGGTTACTTTGTAGGAATAAACTCTATGATTTCTAACAAAATACACGCCGGAACTGGGCTTTATTTTTGTCTCCAGGAGTACTATACCTTATACAATGATCGTGTTGTTTCAACAACAACTGTTACTTATTTCAATCAATTAAATATGTAAGTACAATAAATTCTCTATTTTCCTTTAAGAAATTTTAAGACTGTGTCGCGTCAACACTTTTATTAAATATTTGAAACTTTTTGTGAAAAAAAACAAATCATACAAGATGGGAGAAACACATTTATTAGAAAAAATGTCTTCCTAGATAAGATCGTGTCCTTTTAGATTGTGTCCATGTTTTATCCTCCTTCGTAAGAAGCTTTATCACGACAAAATAACTCTAAAGGGAACGATAATTAAAGCCCTTTCGTAAGGGTCTTAAAAATTTTGCGATTGTATACACGTAAAGAAATTTTGTAAAGTGACATGTTTATAGTAAATTTAGATAATGTAGATAATGTAAAAAAAGTAACTGTTCTTAATAAAATGTATATATTTTCAATGACCCTTTCTAGTTTGTACACATTCAAATGTACAATTTTCTTCAATTTTCAAAGAAAATACTTGTATTTATAAACCAAAAGACATGATAGTATAAACATTGATATTTACGGCTAATTATAAAGTGCAAGTTATTAAATTTAGACTATACACTCCAATTCAATAATAAGACAACCAAGTACTAACAAAAAAGCTGGGAACAATTAAAAAACGGTTAAATTAAAAAAATCTTTAAAATTTAATTTACAACAAATTAAATATAATTAAAAGTATTCTCAAAAAAAAGAACACGTGACTTATTTTTTGTATTACAGAAAACTTTTTCACGACAAATAATCATTTCCTTTCAATAGGATACACTTATAGGTATGTTGATTGCTCTTTCCTAAAACATTTACGCCATCTAATGTGAAAATCTCGGGAATCTGAGGTATTTCGGGTTTTTTGCCTCATTTGTTATTACTATGTTTCTTATTTACGCATCATAACAAATCAGGAATGCTGCAAATTAATATTTTTTCCGTAAAAAGTATGCTTCATTTGAGTGCTAAAAGATAAAGTATTAAACGCATTTCCTCGAAGGACGTTTTCGTGAGACGATAAGAATGCAACTATTTTGCATAAATTAATAAAGTCATTTTATGGGGAAAGTGAGAAATTTTCAGCTTGAATTAAATTGTGCAGTGTCACTTATAGTATAAGATGTCTGAATGGAAATGTTATTGATTTACATCAAATAAGTTTTCAATTGCAAACTTTCTCTAAACTAAATCCTGTCAAAGTTTTGATTTAAGTTTCTAAACTATTAATGGGATTTTTTTCTAAATTATACATAAGCATAAATCTTTAAAGTTCTAAGCTAAAAACTACAAATTTAGTGAGAACTTGTTCAAGTTTCTAGACGCAAAATGTCAACTTAATTTTAAACTGATAAATATAATTGTTTTTAGTAAATTTTACTGACAGTTATTTAAATGGTCTGTAACAACTAAAAGAAAATAGAAATGTAAGTAAAAGTAGATTAATTAAAATATCACTCAAAGAATAAACAGTATAATAAAATCGAACAATGTTTATTTTTAAGGGGACATTTTGAATGCCAAAATTGACCAGCATGTCCCCGACAACCCTTATTCAAAAATTTTAAATGGCTAAAGGGATCGAGTTATCTCTCATTTTAAAGATATTTTTATTTTATTTATGATTATCAAAGTTATTTCAAAATTTGACTGACAATTTTTAGAAAAACATTTTTTTATTATATTAAATATTAAGTTCCTAATAAGTCTTGTCAAAATGCTCAAGCTCTTGCTTTACATTAGATATCTTTGGAATCAATATAAATAAAAATTCGAAACTTCATCAGTCAATAAGAGTGTTTAATTAATAAAACTAATATTTTTTGAAAAATTTAATTAAATGTTAAAATGTCTTCCATGAACTTCCAAAGAATAGTACAACTGAGTTTCTACAGCTCTTTTCACATTTTAAAAGACTTTGGGAGTGATCTGACTGCATTTTCTCTCTAGTCTTTCAAAATGTGACAAGAGCTGTAAAAACTCGGTTGTATAAAAGTTAACGGACCACATTTTGAACATCAAGCCTCTAAATACAAAATCCGACAAGTCACACTTTTTTCGACAGTTAGGTTAATACAGCAATGCTTTTGTTAATGACAGGGCTATCGCTTTCTATACAATTTTAATGCAAAAACCGACAACTTATACAAAAAATTCGGTTTAGAAAAGTGAGCGTGGGTGCAAAAACGGACATGACCGAACAATATTTGTATGCAAACGCTGACATGTCCACATCAACCAATTGAGTTGCTTGTAGTAGTGTCACGTGATGCCTTATGACTTACGCTGCCGTCGAACGTATTTCAGTTTTCAGATTATTATTAAGTACGTAGTTGTTATGGTGACATTCTACTCAGAAGTTGAGTTGTTATCACTAGTAATATTGTTTCGAATTCAAATAATGCATTTTGAAAGAGAATAAAACCAAATCAAAAAGCAAATTAGATAAAAAAATCAGTAAGTTGTCTAATTGGATGTTTTTTTTTGTTTCAAAATTTTGATTGCTTTGTTTTTATAGGTATGTACCGAAAAGTTTACCTACTTATCTTTTATGTGGTCACAAAGGTAAACCACACTAACCTTATCATTGTTCATCCTTGCTTACTATGAGGGATATCAAACATTTTCACGATGCTTTTTCAAGAAGCCTGATAAAATCGCTCAGGACCATTTTATATTAAAACACTGTACCACTTATATTCCCAAGAGAGCTAGAAAACGAAAAAAAGAGAAGAACAAACCAAAATCACTTGTCAGTATCTTACCATGTTAAAAGAAAGGATGAATTACTGGTTCATGTGTGTAGACAGACCTTCATGGGCATTTTGGAAGTACAAAATGACAAAATTCTGAACATATTAAAACGATATAAAAATGAAAATGAAATGCCTGTAGAATTCCGAGGAGGAGACCGTATGAAAGGAAAAAATAACAAGAAACAAGCTGCTATAAAGACATTCGTAGAGGCACGAACATGTATTCAGTCTCATTACTGTCGTTCCAAAACTGTACACAGATTTTATTTGCCATCCGAACAAAATATCCGGAAACTCTGGAGAATGTACAATAACAGATTAAACCTCCACCTTTAAGTGATCAAGTCGTTTTTCGGATATTTTTTTGTGAGGACATACAATGTTGGTTTCGGTACTCCAAAAACGGATTTATGTTCCACATGTCTACAGTTTAAAAAAAAAATAAAGACAGTTACAGATCCTGACATAATTAATACATTGACGGTTCAGCAGCGTCTTCACAAAATTTGAGCAAACGGTTTTTATAAGTTCTTAAAAGAGAATCAAGAAAATCCGGAGGTTGGCGCTTCCTAAAATTCCAGACCAAGTTGCTTTAGTATGCAACTAAATTTACCATTTGCTATCGTTCAAGGGAGTTCTAAAGGAAAATTAAATCAAGATACAGTTAGGTCGTACGTATGGACTGAACTAGACCACCCAAGAAGATCTAATAAAATAGCATCTGCACTGTATCTCGTTCTATCAACTTATGAATTTAGTGACACTATCAAAACCATTCGATTATTTTGCGACGGCTTTGGCGCACAAAATAAGAATTCCATAGTCATTGGAATGTTGACTAATTGGCTGTTAAACGCAAGTTTTCAAATATTGAAAAAGTCAAGAGGTTATCTTCCCTGTGGTAGAGTATTTCTGCAGACAGGCTTTTAGGTCAGATCGAAAAGCTCACCCAGAGGAAACCTGAAATTACGTGTCCAAAGCAAAGAGAAAAGTCATTAAGTTAGGAGTGGATGCACTAGTACTTGACTGGAAAAATAAGGTACAAAGTGTTTTAAAACCACCATCACAGAGGCACTTTCAATTTCAATTGTCCAAACGTAAAATGAATATTGAACCAAACCGTATAGCAACGGGAGTACCGGTGAAGCACGATAAATTAGTTAGTATAACCTAATTGATTAATAAACATCTGGAAAATAATGGAGAAAAAATAAATCATTAAAATTTTTGACATCAACGTCAGAAGTAACTGCTACAACAGGCAAAGAACCCAGTGATGAGAACTTAGAAGAATCTTCTGAAGCGACAGCAAAAATCTGTATGCCAGAAAATTTAAATTTTGTTATATGAACTTTATACACTCAATTAAGTCTTACTTTTTTTGTAACCTGCTAGTTTGAATTTTGCAATAAAAAAATCAAAATCAAGTAGTTTTTTTCATGTTCAATAATTTCTAGTCAAAACCCGACATGTCACAACCTTTAACATGCAAGACCCGACAAATCACAATTTTAATTTCAATTTAAAGAAGAACCAACAATACTGGATTTTGACCTATAAGCTATTTGGTTTGAAGTCATACACTCTTACAATGGTTAAAATTTCGTTATTCTATAGTTAATAATAACTCGTTGAAAAGTTTTTCACGTTTCCTGAAAAATTTGTTTTAATGGACTTGTCGGGTTTTGCATTTAGAAGCCTGACATTTAATTTGATTGGTTATTTAATTTAAAGAAAAATGGGTTTTATTGCCGAAGCTCATACAAAATTAATACCTACTTACCTTCATCGCTAAAAATAACTTATTTATTACTTAGTCATTATCTAACTGCTTGGCTTCTTCAAAATTGACTTCAAATGTATTTTCATTATAAATTTCTTTTATGTAATTATACTTTGCCATGGCAATGAACTAGTCGTAGACCACTATTTAACATTTGAACTATTCCTAATACCTTAACATTAGTAAGATTGTAGAGAAACTTGGCCAAATGACACTTTTGTAAATCTGGCAAAACAATAACTTTGTCAGACCCGCTCAATGGCGGCCATCATAGTATGGTCTGTTATCTATTCTCTATAGTTCAAACATTGTTCTGTATACAATTTATAACTGCGTATACTAACTTTAAAATGTTATAATTCCATTCCTCCAAAATTTACAGGTTGAAAACCTTAGACCCCGTCAGCTGCGAGATCACATTGTAAAGCACTAGTAGAAATACTTTTCAAAACGGGACAAGGAAAAGGACACATAGAAGGTCTTAATTAATTAATTATTTTTATTTCGAATTATGAATAATTTGTGGTGAGGCGCCACTGGTTCCGAGATAAAAACCAAATTAAATTAAAACAAGAAGAATCCACACGTAAAAATAGGGTGATATTTATTTTTGCGATTGATAACAATAAAAATGTACACAAGCTTAAAACGAAATCACAGTATTCAATTTGGTGAGATTAATTTTCAGATAAGACAAGCGCACGTATCGCCAAAGCGGAATTAATGCTACGTTCCAACGACAATACTTGCGTAATTCGCGCGAGCTATAATCTTAACGTCGCAATGTGTGTAATCTAAACTTTTACAGAATTCAGAGTAAAATGAAGTATAAATAAAGGTCTAATTTAGTTCGCAATACCTGGTAGCGAGCTGTTGTTTGAGAATGTGTGACTAAAAGCGTGATTGGACAAGAGCAGGCGAAAATCGTAGTTTACGGAAGGCATCCAGCGGTTGTGACTTTGTTTCTGCTGGAATGAAATAAAAACTTGTGTCTGTTGCATAAACGCTTGACCTTCAAATCCAAATCGTCTTGGCACGAAATTGCTTTTATTTTTTTCGGCAATGTACGGCAATAGTCAACTCCAATTAAAAACTAGTGATTAGTTATCTCCAAAAATTCATCTAAAACAGGAAAGAAAAAAACATCGGTGACATCGCTGCTTACAAGTGAGTGTTACGGTTTAACCGGGAAGAAATAAAAATTTTACTCAAGATTTAGCAATCATAAAGTGAATTAGTCTAGTGAAGATTACAACCTAAAATAAACAACCGATTATCCTAAGAAAATGTCGGATAAAAAATACCTGCATGTTCTTAGCACTAGAGACTAGATATCATTCGATCAAACACTACGAGAAGTAGAAAATCAATGAGAAAAGTTTATGGAACCGCCATCTGTCGGGGCTCGTAAGAAACACGAAAGAACATTTAGTGTTGAACATGCAAAAAAAACCGTAACAAGTAGTTGTTCTGTTGTTCTAGGTTAAAGGCTAAAATGGAAGCCTCTAATAACAAGGGCGGTTTAGAAGGCTGCCTCAGTCTTACCTTGAGGTGATCAACTAGAAAGCAGAAAGTGGGGTCTGAACCCCGTCTCTTTCTCTGACTGTACAGAACAGCAATTAGGTCTATCATAACCTAGTTGCATGTGATATGGTAGTCTGAGACTTAGGAGGACACAATGCAGACCGAGATGAACAGGCTGCAACAATTGACTTGTAAGTATCACTAAACAATGAGTAACACACCCACTATCGCAATCAAAGTGATACTTTGCCTCCCTGTGCTTCACATTGTCGTGAAGAAGAAGGCTGCCACAGCAGCAGCTTGGGATACTGCAACAGTTGTGCATACCAGAATATATGCACACTCCATGGCTTTATAGAGCATTCTATATTTCAAGCTGAAACAATTGCAATAACTAATTGCGCTGATAATGTGAAGGCTAAAGGGTTCGGTCAGTCAGGTGGTTCTTAAGACGCTAGCACATTGACTTCGAAGTTAATACTACAGTGTGGATGCCAAGACTTGAGCAGGAAGCTGGTAACGAAACGGCAGATTGCCTTCCCAAAATTAACATCAAACGTTCTCTTATAAGTCCAGAGCTCTACTGTAGACAACCAAACAGTTTTTTGTGGTACGCTGATCATGAGCCAACTGGTGAGGGAATGGAGAAGCCTTTGGGATTTAGTCCCCGAGATCAGACAGTTCAGAAGATTTATTAATCTCAAGGATAACAAAGATGGGTCGCTGTTGTTGCTTACCAGAAGTGACCTAAGGTTATTTGTACGCTTTATTACTAGTCTTGCCCAAATAACACGTGTCGCTTCCGTGTAAAAGAAGAGAAGAAAGGAGAACAAGTACTCTGGTAGTGCGAGGTTGCTCCCTCACGACTTGACTTTACCAGATCATGGAGGTAATGCCTGAGAGGGTTCGTAAATTATTAGTAAATTTTTTATCTCATTATAGAATAGTAAGCCACCCCACAATAGAACTACACGGTCGCGGTGAGAAGGTTCTGCAAACCCTCAGCTTAAAGTTAAAAACCATGTCTAGCATAATTTGGAGGTTGCTTGAGAAGCAATACTATAAGACAATATCAACCACTTATTTAAATCAATCATTAAAAGGCGAGTGAAACTAAAAACCCTACTTGTGTGACATTTGTTGTTCTTCTTAAAAATTATATTGATTTGTTGTCTTTGAGTAATCAAATGTTTCTTCTAATCAAGTACAATATAATTTATAAAATAAAATATTATTAAAATTAAAATAAAAAAAAAAAAAAATTTTTTTTAAATTTTTTTAATTTTTTAATTTAAAATTTAAAAATTTTTATTTTTTTTTTAAAAATAAAAAAAAAAATTTAAATTTTAAACTTCTTTTTTTTTTTTTTTTTTTTTTTTTTTTTTTTTTTTTTTTTTTTTTTTTTTTTTTTTTTTTTCTTTTTTTTTTTTTTTTTTTTTTTTTTTTTTTTTTTTTTTTTTTTTATTTTTTTTTTTTTTTTTTTTTTTTTTAATTTTTTTTTTTTTTTTAATTTTTTTTAAAATTTTAAATTTTTTTTTTTTTTTTTATTTTTATTTATTATTTTTTTTTTTTTTTTTTTTTTTTTTTTTTTTTTTTTTTTTTTTTTTTTTTTTTTTTTTTTTTTTTTTTTTTTTTTTTTTTTTTTTTTTTTTATACATAATGTACGATTATTGGGTATTTTAAAATTTTTTTTAACATTAAAAACCAAATAAATTTAAAAATTTTATTATTAATAAATAAAAATTTTATTTTTTAAAATTTTTTTTTTTTTTTTTAAAATTTTTCTTTTTATTTGAAATAAAAAAAGAAAAAAAAAAATTTTTTTTTTTTTTTTTTTTTTTTTTTTTTTTTTTTTTTTTTTTTTTTTTTCTTCTCCATAAAATTACAAAAAAAAAAAAAAAAAAAAAATTAATAAAAAAAAAATTTTTTTTTTTTTTTTCTTTCTTACATTTTTTTTTTTTTTTTTATTATATTTTTTTAATTAATCATTTAATAAATTTTATAAAAAAAAAAATAAAAAAAAAAAAAAAAAAAAAAAAAATATACAGTATGTCCCCGGATGGGGTTGCCAAGAGGAAAAACTTTTTATTTTTAATTTTTCGAGAAAAATGTATTCTTCATAAAAGTTTTTGCTTGTTTCAAAACCGCGGAACCGGCTCTCTTCGTTCTAATTTTTCTTTCCATTCTAGAGAAAAATGGAAAAATAGGTTCATTTAGTTGAAAATTCAAAGTCCGAAAAATTAGATCTCGTTTTCATGGCAACCGGTAACAAGATTTTTGACTTTTATTTATTAAATGACAATGTTGTCGAAAGAACAACGAATTTAAGTAATTCAAATAATGGATAATCAATACTTTTATCGAAATATTGTATTTTCTGATGAAGTGACATTCTCCACCAATGGTACTGTTGTATCTCATCATGTAAGGTACTGGAGCCGTTTACATTTTTTAAATAAAAGATTGAACGATTTACCAATTAACTATCGCGCGAGATGTTATTTCCAACAAGATGGTTGTCCTGCCCATTATGCGCGAATACTGGTAGAATGGCTGACTCAGGAATTTGGGGAAAATGGAATCGGTCGAAATGGTCCTGTTTTATGGCAACCGAGGAGCCCTGATTTGACTATGGCAGATTTTGACTTATTCAGATTTTATAGTTATCAAGAAGAACCAAAAGTTTCTGTATTATTTACATCTCAAAATATTTTGCACAAAATCTGTTCAAGAAATTCAAAAACATTTAAACAATTCTTAATAATAACAATAACAATAACAATTTAACCTAATAATAAGAAATAATAATGATAATTTAATCAAAAACAATTTCATTCGATCCATTCACCCCCTTTTTGAACGCAGAGCTCAAGTCTTCGACGCAGTTCATCATAACTTCTTCGAATTTCTTCGAGTGATAAAGACGCCGCCGCATCTCTGATTCTCTCCTTTAAATTTTCTGCATCCGGAGGAAGATCGTTTGCATAAACTATTTGTTTCAAGCGGCCCCAAAGATAAAAATCTGCCATAGTCAAATCAGGGCTCCTCGGTGGCCATAAAACAGGACCATTTCGACCGATCCAATTCTCCCCAAATTCCTGAGTCAGCCATTCTACCACTATTCGCGCATAATGGGCAGGACAACCATCTTGTTGGAAATAACATCTCGCGCGATAGTTAATAGGTAAATCGTCCAACCGTTCACTTAGAAAATTTTGCAGCATATTTAAATAGGTGTGCTGATTAACCGAATTTTCAAAAAAAATGGTCCAATAATGCCATGGTAAGAAATTGCACACCATACGTTTACTTTCGCTAAATATTGCCTATTACGAGCGATTCGGAAATGGGGATTGTGACGGCTCCAGTACCTTACATGTTGCGATGCAACAGTACCATTGGTGGAGAATGTGGCTTCATCAGAAAATACAATATTTCGATAAAAGTATTGATTATCCATTATTTGAGTGCCCATCCACAAGCAGAAATCCAATCGTCTTGGACTATCTCCTGGCTCTAAAGCATGATTGAAAATCGGTTTGAAGGGATGAAATTTCAACTGCTTTAATGTTCTATGGATATGGGTTTTACTCATCCCTAATTCAAGCGATCTTCGTCGTAAAGATAATTTTGGGTTATTCCGAACCGAATCCATCACAATAAGGGCCGCAGCGTCATCTTCATTCCGAACTATCTTAGTTTTTTTATGTCTAATATGGAGCCTGTGGTTAAAAATTTCTTGATTAATTTTTGTGCACCACATTTTGATATGAAGACATCCGGGAATTTTTGGTTAAACTCCTCAATAACTTGACGAATTGCTTTATCACCTATGCCGTAACACTGAATAAGGTAAATTCGTTGTTCTTTCGACAACATTGTCATTTAATAAATAAAAGTCAAAAATCTTGTTATCGGTTGCCATGAAAACGAGATCTAATTTTTCGGACAAAATTTTCAACTAAATGAACCTATTTTTCCATTTTTCTCTAGAATGGAAAGAAAAATTAGAACGAAGAGAGCCGGTTCCGCGGTTTTGAAACAAGCAAAAACTTTTATGAAGAATACATTTTTCTCGAAAAATTAAAAATAAAAAAGTTTTTCCTCTTGGCAACCCCATCCGGGGACATACTGTATAATAAAATAAATACAATTTAAATTTGTTTGATATTGATTAATCGCTTAACTGATTTTGGTAAAAACGCCTTTTTAAAAAATAATTTCATCGTTAAATTAAACTTTACTCCTCACCATTAAAATCACACACACGTATAGTACGTGCTATAACTGTGATATAAAAAATCTTAAACGTTTATTTTTAGCGTATTGTAGGATTTCCCGTTATATGAACGTATACGCTTCAAGAAAACAATGGCCCGGAAATTAAAAATACTGACGCACTCAATTAGTTCTGCAAATGATTTATTTGAAAGTGTGTGCTTTCAATCGCCAAATTTTTGTAAATCCACAACCATTACTGTAGTATTTTATTCTTTAATTTGTCCTTCTACTCAAGCAAGTACGAAAAATAATTTAAAAAAAATTCGGTTTTTTGAAAAAGAAAGCCAAAATCAGAAATTGAATGTTAAAAATCACTCTAATTTAATCCCAAAAAAAATGAAACTAAAAAATTGAAAGTAGTTTAAATCATAGATTCAAGAGATTTTCTAGAAAAACACATTTTAAGCAATATCAAACTGAAGCAAAAAACAAGCACTTTGATCGTTATTACTGTAAAATTCACATAATCTTTCGAAAGTAAATGCCGTCAAATAAAATATGATGTAACAGAAAATTATTCTGAGCACAAATACATAAAAGTACCGTTGCACGAATTTAGAAGAGAATTTAAGATACGGCGGAAATATAAATCTTCCCTTGGAACAAACGAAAAATTTTAGTGAAAATAAATAAATCCCTTCTGATCACAGTTAGAATCCTGGGGGAGTAGACGGTGTCATAAATTGCCAGACAACTTTGTTCCAGAACGTTTTTCTTTTGCTGGTTTCCTACTGAGCTTTGATGTGCACCTGTGGCGTTTGTGTTACATTTACTAATGTATTTTGTTTAAATAATTAAACACGACAATGAGAAAATTAACGTAAGCTCTTGTAATGCACTCGAGAGTAGATCGATTTTCCTTACAAATTTTTGTTGCATAGTTTAAAAACTTTAATAAAAAAATAATTTTATTAAAGTTTGATAAGTTCGAAAAGTTTCTAACATGTAAACAAACTTTGACATTAAAAATGTAAGTTTTCCAACATTTTATGACATTTTTAATATATTATAAATTTGCAATTTAATCGGTTTATATTATGTTTTTTTTTACATTTTCAGAAACATGCTGTTGCTGCTAGAACCACTCATTTATGTGACAAACAATTTTACTTATAAATATTTTAATAAGTTCTGAGAAAATTACAAAACATTAATCCATTAAGCCTGCTCTAGACGGTGCTTGAAAAAATTACTGTTTCAGACAGTGAGTTATTGATCACTTTACGCAAAAAAAAGATTTGTTCTTAGAATTTCCGTAACTAATCTGATTTGCTTTGTAAAGTTTATTTTCATTATAGATAGATGTTAAGTAACTTTTGGAATCTTGCCTGGAAAGTTGAAGGCTTATTTTGTTGCTCTATATTTAAGCGAGTGTATTTTTATTTTTGTTTACCAGTATCGTAGGCAAGGACCATTTAGTTGTTAATAGTGACGTGGAAACTAAAATTGAAACTGTAAAATTTCAAACGAAATCAGAACAATATTTTGCTGTTTTTGTTCTTATTTAAATTCTAACAAAATCAAAACTTATTTAAGTAGAAACAAAATATTTCTATAATTTTGACTTTCTGTCCTATGCTGTGTTTGCACATTTTATTTCAGTTACGAGATGCGCACTAATGCACATTCAGCTCTCAGAATCAAAATTTGTCCAGCTGTAAGTTCTTTGTTCAAAGTGTGTGTTTAAGAATTGAAAGCATATCTTGCGCTTACCATGTCTTTAATCGTTCTTCCGACCTAAATTCAGCGGATAGCTTAGCCCATTTGCTGTAGTGCCTGATCCTAACTCATATTCTGATCGTATTCTTACAAAATACAACCATTTGGTTTTTTCGACACAGACCTTGAACCAAAGAATGTGACCTGTTCTTCACATTCTTACGGCCAACGTCCATTGTAAGTTATTTATAACTGGTTAACATGAATATGCATACTTCAGTTATTTTCAGACCTTTTACATGTTAAATTTGAGAATAGACTCTTATTTTACATCTACAAGTTTACTTTTTTATACTAAACAGCTCTAACTACCAGGATACCGTAATTACGTCACCTTTAATTTAACAATATCTTTAATTCCAATAGATTCTCAACATAATTTAAACGACATTTTGTATCATTTCTACATAAAATTTTGTAAATACAGAGACTCAATTAAATTTTGGTATAATTTCTCAAACCAAAAGAGTCTTCTAGTATAGAAAAACAGATTTCTAGTTTTCTCAGAACTGGATCTAAAATATGCGAAGATTCCAAGCCAAAATTATTAAGACCCGTATTTTCCCACTTTTTCGGACGAATTTAAGTTAGAACGTTATAACAAAGCAAAAAACTTTGAATGTAAATATGAAATCACTGGTCCGATTTTTATGATAATTAGCATATACGTGCTATTTATAGTACTTCAGAAAGATTTTGGGCATAATCTGACGGGTCAAATTGACAGTTAACCTACATAGAGTTTCCCATTTTTTAAATATATACAGAAAGAGTTAAGAGTATGGAGACACCCAAATTTCTGTCGTTAAAATTCATTTTTTACGAAAATAAGTTTTTTATGAAATTTTTATGTACGTATTGACATATACGAAAATTGTTGTTATTTAATTGTTTTCGAGTTATGACTTTACAGGATATTTTTTTAAATGGCAACCTTTTAATGTTGTACTACTATTTAATAGAGATTTTTTTTCTTTTTATAATTGTATAAAATTTTTTTCGGTAGTATGTATTAAATTTCTTCGAGGAAAAGTATTTACAATTAATTAATTTCCGATTCGTAAACGATACAGCCATGATAAAGAAAAGCGAAGCGATGAATAATAATTATGAAAATTTTGTCAACAATATTATTTTCTCTGACGAAGCTACGCTTTACCTTAATCGTGAAATAAACAGACATAACTGCAGATACTGGTCATCGGAAAATCCTCATTGGGTTTTAGAACACCATACGCAGTATCCTCAAAAGGTTAATGTTTGGGCGGGAAATCTAGGGTGTCATATTATAGGTCACATTTTTAACGATGGAAATTCTTAGCCTGCTATAGAACCACACAAAATTTTAATGTCAAAATATTTTACTACTCAACATATTCTCCTCTTAATTGGATACATTTATTACAGCGAACCTGCAAAGTCTCTAGACCTCTGCAAACCAGACCTCCACAGCTTCTATTACCTCCTTGTTGGAAGAAAGCGCAATATTTATACAAGGTGCGGAAAATAAACCGTCAATTAGAAATATCTCGAGAACAAGTGACACCAAAAATTTGGTACTGTGCTTACAAGATTAGGGGACACTCGGCTAAAATATTTTCAAGGTGGCGACACGTACACCTTTTAAACTTTTTTTCAGTTGAGGAAAGAGGTGATAATCGGACGGAGCCAAATCAGGTG
Organism: Abscondita cerata; assembly: GCA_030710515.1. Taxonomy (NCBI): domain Eukaryota; kingdom Metazoa; phylum Arthropoda; class Insecta; order Coleoptera; family Lampyridae; genus Abscondita; species Abscondita cerata. Next base: position 34,101 of record JALBCR010001068.1, read on the forward strand.
AATAAGGGGGGTGTTCTAGTAATTCAAACCCTAAATTACGAATTTTTGCATGGCAACATAAGATTTGTGTGCAGAGGCGTTGTCCTGCAAAAAACAAAACACCTTTGGATAGCTTTCCGCGTCTTTTCTCTTGAATATTTTTCCGTAGAGTGGTCAGTAATGTCGAATAGTAATCTCCAGTTATTGTTCTACCCTTATCCAAAAATCAATTATGATTACTCCATGGCAATCCCAAAAACTGAAGCAAGAACTTTTCCAGCTGATTTTGGACACGAAACTTCTTAGGTCTTGGAGAACCAGAGTGTCGCCATTCCATCGATTGTTGCTTTGTTTCTGGATCGTAGAAATGTACCCAAGTCTCATCCATAGTAACAATTCGGTTTAAGAAGTCTACATCGTTTTCAAATCGAGCACAGATCGAACGCGATGCTTCTACCCTTGCACGCTTTTGGTCAACATTCAAACATTTGGGGATCCATTTTGCAGCAATTTTCTCATGTCCAAATTTACGTGAACCATATGATGAACGCGTTCGTATGAAATATTCAGTGCTTCAGATATCCGTTTTAGCCCAATTCGACGGTCTGATAAAATCATGTCATGAACTGCATCGATATTTTCGGGGACTGACACAGAAACTGGCCTGCCCGATCAGTCATCATCTTCAATGGAAAATTGACCTCTTTTGAAGCTTGCATTCCAATTTTTGACGGCCGCATACGAAGGACATTGATCACCAAGGGTATTAAGCATATCTTCGTAAATCTGCTTACCTCTTTACCTTTTTAAATACAGGTACTTGATGATGGCTTGATACTCCAATTTTTCGATTTTCACAATTTCGGTGGACATCTTTTTTCATTTAATTTATTGCGTGACTTGATACCGCATGGAAAACGATTAATATTAATTATATTGATACCTTGATAGCGTCAATGAGCAGACGCCTCCAAGAATATATCAATAATAATGAAGCCATTATTGATTTCTTATATTTATTTATATAGTAATACCTCTATTTAAAAAAAAACACTTTTTATATTAACTACAGAAAAAAATGAAACGTCATAAAATATACATTTTGTAAGGACTAAATATTATGAATAGAGAGTTTAATGATTTTTTTTAATAACTTACAATAATTAGTAGGTTAGATTTATTTAAAAATAAATAATAATCAGTCAACCCAAATAACCATGTTTAGTTTTTTGATTTAATTTAAAAGTTATTGCTTGTAGATGTTTTTTAAATCAAAATTATTTCTAATTTTATTTTGTAAACATTTCCTAAACAAAATTTTGATTCGATAATTAATCGAGCTATGGTGTTTAATTAGCGATACCTTCAAATATATTCTTTAAAGAAAAAAATTAAGTAAGCAACGTAAATTACCTATTTTCTAAAACGTGCTTAGTGTAATGATTCATTCTACAGTCCTGCTATAAGACAACCCCTGCTGAGACTACCTGCTGTTAGAATTGTAAATGATACCCTTAAGCCCGCTTCACAATGTGCAAACTTTTGTTTACAGAAATTGTGGTGTTCAAGTTTTAAATTTCATGAGTGTACATAAAAATTTCATAAAAAAACTTATTTTCGTACAAAATGAATTTTAACGACAGAAATTCGGGTGTTTCCATATTTTCTAACTCTCTCTCTGTATACATTTTACACTTTTTTCTTTAAATAAAAGTTGTGTGTAATTTTATTCTACACTTTTCAAAAATATCAGTTTTCCGGCATTTTTCCGAAAATTTTTGTATGAGCTTATTATCCAGGCAATATTGTAAAAATTCTTTAAATTGAGTTTAGAATGAAAGAATTGATCATTTTAGGACTATTTTAAAATAATTCTAAATTTGTGATTTCAACCTTTTGTTTTCTGTAGGCCATTGCAGCAAAGTCCGTCCTAAAAAAAACAATGTTTTTTGTTCTTTACCGTCCATTGGTAGACTAATACATAAAAATTACTGGATTGTAAAGTTTATTTGTTGGTTTTATTGTGTTTTAGGCACATCAAACGCAAAAAATGTTGTTTTCTCAATATTTCCGGAAAACATGCCGGAAAGCTAATATTTTTAAAAATCGTTATTTACTTTTGAAAATTTGCAGATAGACGTATAATCTAATTCTGAACAACTTTTTTCTTAGGCATTTTTTAATATCTTGTCATCTAACCTCACTTTTTGCATATTTAAGAAATATTTTTTAAATTTGCCGCCATGACAAGGGTCACATGACATTTGTCAAATTGCTTTTTTGTCATTTGATATGCTGAATTCATTTGCCAAAAGAAATTTTCGGATATCTCAATTACAAAAATTTTTTCCATTTGTTGCAAACTCTTTGCCGGTCACTGTACATGTCAAGAACAACCGTTTATATTTGTAATGTGTGGTTGGTTTCCGGGTTTGTCCGAAATCCTTGCACGGGGGTGAAACGATTACCTCACTCGTAGCAAATATCACACTCAAAAGATACTCACCTTTTTTGGTTTATGCACAACATCTATACTCAATTTCTAATTGCGAGTTTGTAAGGTTTGCGTGCAAAATAAATCATTTTTTAGTTTTTTTCAATCGCATTTTGTTTAGTTTGTTGGCCACCGCAAAGAGTCACCAATTTCACTGAAGCAACTAGATACTGCAAATTCTAAGAAAAAAAGTGTGACTGTAGTTTTTAAAGATCGGTATCTCTGTATATTAACCAACATGGTGCTTTACCTCTAACCGGATAAACACGAAATAAATAATCTATTTCAATGGATCTAAATCAAGAAAAACGTAAGTGTTAAAACAATGACCGACATTGCAAAAAAGTAGCATTTCCAATTAAAATCAAACTTTACTCCATTTTAAACCTAAACCTTTCTATCAAAAATGACTAAACCCGTCATTAAGAGGAACACGTACTGGCAGTGTGCCATCGCTAAATCGTGCACTATAAGTAACCATTTTTATGCGTCCAATGGTCTTTGTTGAATCCCATTTTTAACCACCCGTTTAGAACGGAATTCTTGATATATTTTAATTTAATGGTTTAACAGTATTTACTTTTATAATAATTCACAATTCAGACTTGACATAAAATTATTTATATTATATTATATTCACCCGAAATGTGATTCCATTGACTTGGAGAAGTAGTCCCCCGTATTTCTTTGATACGGTTGGAGACAAATTTTTCCTACTCATTACCTCTTTTAATCATGGCTAGAACTGTCAAGGAGTCACTCCAATAGTGAAATATCTCCCACGGCTTCTCGAACTGGTTTAGCCAATCTAACAACAAATAAGGCAGCTAACAGCTCTAGCCGGTTTATGGTAGATTTTTTCTTCAATGAAGCGAGACGAGATTTTGCAGACAGTAAGGTTCCTCGTATTCCGACGTAAATAAATCACCGCAGCGTAAGCGTAGCCACTAGCATCATTACAAACATGGACTTCCTTCTTAGAATTCGAATAGAGATGGCAATGCCGACTTAACTTGATTGATTTGAGCAAAGGAAGCAAAGAATACCAAGATCCAAAACTTTTCATAGTATTCACGTCAATAAGGTCGTCTTATCCGACTTTATCCTCACATGATTTTTGCACCAATTGGTAAAATAACGTAGGCGCAGTAAATCCTACAGAATCAAAAACTCGATCAACTTCGGATAGCATCTTCTTTTTATCTTCCGACAACTAGAATCCTCCCACCACGAGAACCTCAGAATATGTTGATCCGTCTTTCTTACTTTTATTATTTGAAATGCTTTTCGGATATCTGCATAGACTCTAATTCTGTTCATCCGGAATCTTAAGAGTATCGTCGGAATAAATTTTATGAAACCAGGATCTTTATACAAAGAATCGTTAAGTGAAGGTAGACGTCGAACTCGACAAGAAGCATCAAACCTTGAACACAGGACGATGAGGGAGAAAATGTTCAAAATCTTCATCACTAACTACTCAGATGAATTTTTCCTTTTCTTTCCAATCTATGAATACACGATCATAACTTTCCCATTTTCCAGGTTTTTTCAATTTTGCAGTAGCTGACTTTAATTTCTTTTCAGGTACAAGTCTATTGGTGGGGAGAGTAGAGTCTATCTGTCTTCAAGGTAGAGCCATGATGTAATGAGTATCTGTTTCATCTTTTCTCAACGTTAATTTAAAATGTGCTAAGGCTTCGGCTTCTTTTTCTTTTCCAGATTTTATGGTAACCGGATCTGACTTTTCTAATAGCCTCCAAACTCCATAAGTCTGAGATATTGTGGGAACTTGCAAACATGCTGCCGACAACAGTATACGCAAAGTACATCCAAATATTGTTTCTATTGCCGTAAGTCTACACGAAAGTTTTACAATCCTTCCAGCAAGCAGTGAACCCCACACATCATTTCCAATAAGAATTTGGTTGTCCTCATTACCTGTCCCCATATCATTGATAGTGATCCCCAAATTGGCCAAATCAACATTCCAATCTCCATGAAGTACTTTGGGTAAAGCTCCACAAATACTGTCTCGTTCGGCAATTATCATAAAGTGCTTTAATTCGGATGTTTACGATTGGGTGTTTCGCTGGGGTTGACAGCTAGTCTCCAAACAGAATATTTTGAATCCATTCATCTCCTATATTTTTGGCCCTAATAGTAGTAGCAACTAAACTTTTCTGTTTCCGTATTTTTTTCTCTTCTTATCGAAGAAGGCACGGACGACCCAGTTGATGGACACAAGATAGAAAGGTGTTTACCTTTGCAGATAACACATTTAACAGTAGCTTTTCATACTTCACTTCTACCTTTAGTCCTCAAACACACAAGACATATCTCATATTCTTTCAACTTGTTTTATCGTTGCTCCAAAGTCATTGATTGAGCTTTAAAGCAAACAACAGTTTTGTGATGTTTTCCGCAAAATCCACATTGGACTCGTTTCTACTGCTGATTCATTCCGAAAAATAATCCAGTTGCAGTAGTGACTTCTTTATTTCTTTTCCAGTTTTTTCTTGCACTTCCGTTAATTGACTGAAGTACAGAATTTGTGTTGTTGGACTGAAATCCGGTTGTGACCAATAATATACACTAACTTCCAGAAAAATTGCAACACCTAGAAGTTGTCGAACGATTTTAATGAAATTTTCAGGAAACGTCTATTTTCATTAAACAAAGTGATGATTAAAATTTGAATAAAATCTAGCCAGTAGTTTTTGTTTTTTTGCCTGTTGTTTCTATAGCACATAGTAACAATGAATTTGAAGTATTAGACCATTTAGTAACTGTCAAGTTTGTAAATTGTTGTTGTTTCTTCACAATTTTATTCTGAACTTGAACACAATGCCGAGAGTACGTCAACATCAACATTTTGTCCAATTAAGTGATTTTAAACGTGGCCGTATTATTGGTATGAGAGAGGCCGGACTTTCGCTAAGAGAAATTGCTTGTCGTGTAAACCGAAATGTTTCATCGGTATTGAGATGTTGGTCCAAATGATCCGAGGAAGTGGTTCAACATCGTTGCCGTGTATCTGGACGTCCTTGAAGGACTACAGATCGCGAAGAACGTCGCTTAAGAGTGTTGACCACAAGAAATAGATTTTCAACAACTCGATCAATTGCAAATGATTGGATGAGAGGTACAGGACTTAGGATGTCAATGTCATCTGTTTGTCGCCGGATAAGATCTTATGGGTTGCGTTCATATCGTCCATTTTTATGTCTTCCTCTTACACCACTTCACCGTCTACGCAGACTAGAGTGGAGCAACGAAAGGGTTAATTGGGAGCAAGAATGGCATCAAATTATGTTTAGTGACGAGTCCCGATTTTGCTTGTGGGCCCACGATGGTCGTAGGAGGGTCAGACGGATGCGTGGGGAACGTATAAATCCAACTTTTTCTGTGGAACGCAACACAGCCCTCACTCAAAAAGTTATGATATGGGGTGCAATATGTTATGGTAGCAGATCATCCTTGGTCTTTATTGATGGCGACCTTAACGCAGCTGGTTACATTGCTAATGTGCTACAACCAGTTGGCTTCCATATTTTCAGAAGCTGCAAAATCCCATTTTCCAACAGGATAATGCGCGCCCTCATACGGCAAGGGCTACAACACAGTTTTTGGAAGAATCTAACATTGCCGTCCTCCCATGGCCTGCTCGGCCGTCTGATTTGTCGCAAATTGAACATGTATGGGATATAATTGGTAGGCGACTGGGTAATTTACCGCACTCTCCAGATAATTTACACGATCTTCAGCAACGGATTCAAGAAGCTTGGGATGATATACCACAAGCAGCTATAGATCACTTGATTGATAGCATGCCAAGCCGTCTAGATGAGTGCATTACAAATAGTGGCAGAGTAACTCATTATTGACAAAACTTTTTAAGCTTTTGTTCTTTTGTTTTTAAATTTTAATCATCACTTTGTTTAATGAAAATAAACGTTTCCTAAAAATTTCATTAAAATCAATCAACAAGAACAAGTAATTCAATTTTTGAAAACCTTAGGGTTCTTTTATCGACTTGACTGCATTGACTCAGTGTTTCTAGTTCATTGTCCGGATTTTTTAACTGAATTTTCGGAGTCATGGCGTACAAACACTTTTTACGAACTAAGGTATATCTTCTCTCTAATTCGCTTACCGCTTGTGACTCTGTCTTTAAAGCTGCTTCATCGGTCGTTTTTATTATCATAAGAACGAAAATCTGTTCACAACTTTTTTCCCATAGAATGATTTTAGTTTCCAAAACTTCTAACTCTGATTCCAATTTCAGAACATCAATAGTATTCTTTCAGAGTTCTCGTTCAACATCTATCAGCTGCCGAGTGAATCGGACTTCCAAATACTTTCTTGTGGCTTTACAACTGAAGAGTCGTTTTGACTTACAGACACCAACTTGGGTTTTATTGCTGAAGAGTTCTGTTAAATAGTTGGCACTCCCACTAGCTCTTTAATCTGGATGTGTGATCATAGATCAAGAATATCTCGGCGGAACCTGCAAATGTTGAATCCCACTTCTAACTACCCGTCTAGAACGGAATTCTTGATATATTTTACTTTAATGGTTTAACAGCATTTACTTTTATTAAAATTTACAATTCAGACTTGACATAAAATTATTTTTTATGTATAAATTTTTTACATTGACAATTTCAATAAACAATTTGTAACTTAGTGACTCTAAACATTTTTCGGAGTTCGATATAATACTCCTACTATTTATACAAGACTCTTCAGTTTTAAACTACCAATAAAATTATCTCAAATTTTCAAGTTATTGCAAGCAATGTTTTGATTTAAATTGGTAGATGTAAGAAGGGAAGTTGTCTTGGTTGTGGTAGAATTTTGATTTTGTATTTATTTCTATTAAAATTATGGTGTTAAATATGCTATAAACTGTACAAATTCAACCATAAAAAAACAAAAAGTACTTAAACATTTTGAGAAAAAGTTTTGTCTTTCATAAAACATTAAGTTTTACCTCAAACATTTAAAATTAAAAGTTGTTTTAAACGTACTTATAGTACATGGTTTAGCGATGGCGTGCTCCTAGTATGTATTCCTCTTGATCAAATTTCTGACAAACAAATCAAATAAATAAAAAATCGTTTAGTGATTAATATTTTGCTTCTATCTGAATTTGAACTGATTCAATCTAAAATTACTATTTCTGCATTTGGCTGAAATTCTGAAACGAATACCATATCAAATTTTAGAATGAATATCATTTAGCTGTTGCCAAAGCTCAAATTTTTCTGGAAAAATTGCAACCCAAGTCAAATAATATATTGATGTTATATCTTCTCAAGTTCCTCAATCGGATTACTCGAACGGATATTTAACTTTCAACTTAACAAAAATTACTATTCGAAAATTCTCTGGAGAATTGGCTCGAGTTTTGACAAATAATTAATGCTTGACCCACACAAATCAGGAGCTTAACGATATCCAACGATTTCATTATTCGAAGCCGCATTTTAAATTGTGAAATGCCTGCAATTCTTTGCTTGTAATTACAAAAGTCCATTTTGGATTTAGATCCTTTTTTATCAAAGAGTCCGCTTCCAAATTAGGTAATTTTTCTGATGCGTTATTCAAGCATATAAAAGTTATGAAATCTGCTGTAAATGCAGAACAGTTGTTTGATATTGTAATTATTTATATTATTGTCTGGTAAATCAAGAATGGAAAACCCTAAGATGCTTTTTAAAAAATTTTCCTCAACAAAAGTTAGACAAGGTATTCTTGTCCTCTCTGCAAAAGAAGTCACCACCTCTCTTTTGCACGTTACACCTTTCTCTGATAATCAAATCTTTTGTGAGTGCTAAGGTCCATTTCAAACAATTTTGGTGTTCTGTGCAAGTGCATCTCAAGTCTTGTTACCAAGGGCATGTGGTCCAATTTTTGAATCCGTAGCAAGCCCCATTGAGTTTGCAATTTCCTTGTTTCGGGTTTGCAGTCGCACTTTATTTGATCGCCTCTATGCAAAAATCTATAATGCCGACATCATCTTTGTTGCTAGAATAAGTAGTTCTACAACTTGCATTAATTCAAAATGTAAATGTTTATCGTCACAACTCTTTTGAAATAACCAAGCAAAGTTCTTGAGGATTTATTTTATATTACCTAGAAAAGATTCTTATTTTGACCGTCGATTTCACTGCAATTCAGAGTTTTTAAATCGCTATACTTTATTTATGGAAGAATATCAAAACAAGTCCATCTCAAACTCCAAATCTTCAGATCTTTGGTAGCAGGCCCATTATGGACACCCAAAAATAAACATGCATGGCCAGGACCTTTTTCCGTAAGTTTAAACCTTAAAACAAAAGTTTAGTCAAATCAAATCAAATTTATTTTTTTTTAATTTATTTCTGGAAACCATCATCTCACTAAACTAATGGTAGGTTCTCAATTACTATTATCCTCTTTTAGAGATCGATTCTAGATAAATTCATCTCGCTCTATTGTCAATCTACAATTGATTAAAATGTTTTCGTTTTTTGCTAAATATTCGATGGCGTTAATCCACCCAATGTATTTCATGTTACGGGTGTTGACTATGGCGGACCATTTCAAATCAAGGATCGCAAGGGTCAAGACTGCAAACTGTGAAAATCATGTTTTTGTTTATTTATTTGCTTTTCCACAAAAGCTGCGCACTTAGAACTGTTCACGAATTTCTCTACTGAGACCTTCATCATGAGTTTTGTATCTCACAGGGGTAAACCTTTGCAAGTACACTCTCATAACGAAACTACTTTTTTACCTAATTCGCAACTTAAGCAGTTAGCCATCTAGTGAGAGCACTGAATGATAATTAATCCCAGCTCATAATCTTCATTTCGGAAGTTTATGGGATGCCGGAATTAAATCAACCAAACATCACATTAAGAAAACCGTGAGCAACCAAATGTTAACGTACGATAAGTTTGCCACTTTACTTGTTTAAGTTGAAGCTACTTTTAATTTCCGCCTACTGTCTCATCTCTTTTTCAATCCCAATGATTTTCTGCCCTTAACTCAGTTTCGTTTTCTCATTGGGAGATGTCTAACATCCGTACCTGATCCGGACTTTAACGAGCTGAAGGAATCATGACTCATGTGTTACCAGCGTATCCAACAGCTGCATCAACTTATATGGAAATGTTGGAGCAAAGAGTATGTTTCGACGCTTCAAGAAAGTAAAAAATCAACTCAAGTACTACAAGAAGATACGCTAGTTTTTCTTCAAGAAATCAAGTTTTCTCTACTACATTGGAGACTTGTAAATCTTTGTGGTACAGTGTCGGGTAAAGTGCGCCAAACCTTTCCCAAAATTTGCCAGTTACCAGAAACTTAAATTAGTGATAATAACTGACTATACCGTTTATCCGCTAAAAAATTTGACATAAGCATTTACTTATGAACTAATTAAAAATTAACGTATATCTTTTTTCTGGCACAATTCGAACAATATAACAACATATCATGTTGAAACAAATTATTTTTTAGTTTATATTTTATAAATTTTTATTTATTAACCAATTGACGAATTTGTTAAGTTGTCGTCTAGCAATATTTTGCGTTCCTTAACTAGGGTTCGATTCCGATTGCAGTATTTTTTTTATTAACTTAATTCTAGATATTATAATACAATTTTTAAAGTAAATTTAACATTTTAAAAATAGATTAAACTTTTTTTATAAAAATTGTATTAGTAATATCATAGATAATAATATTATTAATACAAAAAACATCAAGAGACACTCGCCTTTTCCTGTTTACGCCGTCTCTGCTTGATTTCTAATTGCAAGTTTGTTACGTTTATGTTCAAAATATACCATTTTTTAGTGTTTCCAATTGTGTTTTGTTTGGTTTCTGGACACCGCAAAATGCTACCAATTTGGCTTAAGCAACCAGATGCTGCATAATCTAAGAAAAATATGATTGCAGTTTTTGAAGAACTGCAACTCTACATCAAACGCAAAATACACAATTTTGGTTTAACCTATTTTTGATCCAATAAGTAATTATTGTGATGTAACAACCACGTCATACTAATTCTCACACAATATCTCCAAGAATATTAATTATTTAAAAAAATTGTAAAAGGAATTATCTTTTCCTCTGTTTTGAGCATTTCGAGTATTAGTTTAATGTTTGAAAAAACGGGTATAAAAACAGATACCTACACCGCTCCTCTGTCTAAACAGTTGAGAATATTCCTTATGTTTATTGTTAAACTGTCTTTATGTTTTTTCTGAATTTTAAGGTCAATAAATTACGTAACATTATAAAAAACATTAATTTAAATATTTTCTTTCTACAACGTATATCGGTTTTGTCACTTTTTTTAATTAAAAGCTACACACTTTCTATACGTTCTTATTAGTATCAGGTCAAGCTGAAGTTCTGCGTAAAATGCTAGTTTTTTATTTGTAATGTACACATTTATTATAACTTATCCATTAGTAATTAATTTTTATAGTTGTCTGAATTTGGTAGTAACATGTTTTCTAGATTTAATGGTGTGGAATGTTTTCCGAATCACGCTGATTACAAATTGAACTGTTGTATCGTATCTGGAACTTCTCCAAAATATGATGTACTATTTCTATTGTTTCATCATTACATCCTTTGAGTTCGGAGACACTGTTACAAGTTTCATGTAATACCTAACTGTGGAGTTAGTTATTAATCCACCAGATTCTCACCAACTCTTAGGACTTTCACTGTCACCTTGTCCTTGCTTATAGATTTATCTGTTTTAATAACGAGTTTAATTTTACTGGAACGTATCCACTTTTGGATGTTATTCTTTGCATTGTAGTTATACGTTGTGAAAATATTTACACCATAAAGAAACAGCTTATTTGTGTTCTTAAGATATGTGAGTATCATTGGATTTACAAATTGGGGCTGCAACTTTTCTACTTAATAACTTAAGAGGAGGTTGCTATATTCAACTCAATTCCAGCATTCTGTTCGTTCCGCTTTCACTTATGGCATAGGATTTTGCAATTCTGTTTTAATATTTTTATGGATTTTTGTAATTGTAGTTGAAGATTAGTTGCAGAAAATGAGAGAAGACACAATCTAGTTTCTCCACATCTTATAAATAAGTTTGGAGTTATGCGACGGTTTCCAAACCAAAAATTCACACCTCTTTTTCACTTTTTTGGCTAATTAGAGTCGGTACGTTGTAATGAAACCAAAAAACGTTTTCCGTCGACCTCATTATAAAATTGAGTTTTACGTACTCCCTGCATAATCATAAAGTAACACTTTTTTAAATGTAATAACTTTTCGTCCGCAAACACTTTTCGTCCGCAAACACTTTTCGTCCGCAAACATCTGTCAATGTCAATTATAATTTTATGTCAAATTAAATGAAGCCGAAGTAACCAGTATGAAAACCCATTTTTAAGAAAGGATGAATTTAGTGACTACATAGGATATTACAGTACTTTAGGTACATACTGAAACATTTTAGATACTGCAGAATATTGTTTGTTTACTTCCATTTATAACCTCAATTTCTCAATCCCACACAACTTTGAACAAAAACAATTTGTTGTTAAAATTACAAGTAAATGATTTTAAGTGCTTTGAAATGATATTAATAAATTGTTTATAGTTTCTACAATGTGCGAAGCATATAGAAGAGCCTGGTTGTAATCTCACAATACTGATACATTGTTTTCAATATGTAACACTTTAACTTCTTTAAAGTTATTCATTTATAAGGTAAGACAGAATTCATACGACTTGAGATTGCTTTTAGACAATTTTATTAGGTAACATTTTGATACAGAAGCGGAGTTTCGATACAAAATTTTCACGATCATAAAATACAAAAACTTACAGTAGAAGTGAGTTAATTATGGGCACCTTTCTATTACTGTATTTGATTGATGTAAATAAGTAATAAATGCTAATGGAAAACACAAGAACAGTAATTACTTGTGAAAAATCATTTGAATATTGATTCTGTCGCGAGGAAAAACAAAAATAGAATCATATAAGCCATCAACATTACTAGGTTCAAGATTTATTCGTACACAAAAACAAGGTGAATTTCACAGTTTTCAATAAGCTGAAAGAAGATTATTACATTTTTGAAACATTTTCGGAGTGAATCAAAAACTACGTTTGCATACTTTCTTACGGTCAGGCAATATTTTTATTGAATATAAAATGATTATAAGTCTGACCACGGTACAAATTCAGTCTTATAACTATTATATGTCCAATTAGTAAGAATCGACTTTAATGTGTTTAATAGGAGAAACTTCATTACATCTTTGATCATAAACAATTAAAGAAATGCATTAATTTTGAGGGTAAGCTTCCAACTATAACTACATTTTTAAATATACTTCAAAATAACACTACCTAAATGTAATTTTTATTATTTTAATAAATTATAAAAAGTACATGTTTTACCTATTACCTATCATAATCAAGTGCTCTTATAAAATTATGTGATTGTTGTAAACAAATGCTTTATCGGTACAATATTCGAACGCGGAAAGCTTTTATTTCCTTTAATAAATTTTGACACAAATGTTACAATACTGAACGGTGAAGTGAATATTAGGTACAGTAAAATCAGAACAAACGTAAAATTTTTGTTTAAAATTACTAAACATTTTGTTTTCAGTAAACGGTAATCAATAGAAAATTAATTAATTTAAGGTCAACGGAAAATAATATGTACCTCGGAAAAAGTGCTTTTAATAACCTCGCTTGTTTGTTGCCTCGGCTAACCCTCGGCCAGCAAATTCAGTCTCGTACATAAAAGTGCACTTTTTGTCCTTGGTACATAAATAACTATTTCTGTCCGACGACCGGCCATTTGCACGTATGTAAACAAGAAAGATACCAAGAAAACCACTACTTTGATTTTTATGAAACTTTGCATATGGGCTTTAATTATAATTCCGCAGATCTGATTCGATTTTGGTTGTAATTTATATAGCCAAAAGAGACGTTAACCTACATAGATTTTTGAATATTTAAATTATTTTGAAAAATATTTATGTTACTCATTTTTGCATCAAATAAAAGTGTTTTTGTTTAATTTATTTTTTTATCCCTTAAATAATTACTGAGATATATCAATCATGTGACACTAATTGTTTTAACAATATCAATTATACAAAAAAGAGTTGAAGGAGAAAAGTTGTTGGAAATTCCATTGTCTATATCTTTTGTTGAAAACATTTTTTTTCTAAAACGCAATTTCGTTTTTGTTTTGTGAGAGTGAGAATTTTCAACTCCTCTTAAGGAACTTGGAGGGCGATACCTTGCTTTGTCCCAACGCGACTTATAGAGTTCGTATAACAGCTTACTAGTTAGATACATTTAACTGAAATGTTTAATTCGATTTTAAAATTGTTTTGCACTGCACATTTTTTTCATAAACGTGGATTCTTTCTCTACAACGTATCTGATTTTTACTCCACATCTTATAAATACGATGTCAGGAAAACCATCATTTAGATTTTTATAAAACTTTGCATATGTGTTTTAAATATAATAGCACAGATCTGATTAGATTTTGAGCACAATCAATTAATCAAGCCAAAATGACCGTTAACTACATACATTTTCAAAAACTTAGAATAATTACAAAAATATTTATTTTAGACAGTTTTTTTTACAACGAATCCAAACTTTCCATAAGTTCTTTGACGTTTATTAGTATCGTGGCGATGTGAAGTTCTGCGGTAAACGCTTGTTTTATTCATGTCACAATCACCAACAAGTTGCGAGCATATAGTCACTTGTGAAAATTCCGATCTTAATTAGAGTATTTGGTGTAACAATTCAAAGGCGAATTGGAACTTATGTTTGGATTCATCGCTGATTACTTCAGTTGGCGTTTGATATGTACTTTGACGGTACTAACAAGTTTTAGAATTGCTGTTATACTGGAGCTCGGATGAAATTGGGAGCTATTGCGAAATGGTGACAAAAGTCAATTACTTTTTGAACGTCAATCAAATTTTTGTCTATCATCATTTCTACTATACTTGTATACTGTATTCAGCTACGAATGCAATAGTTGCACATGAGTAAAAATTTTGTACTTAAATTAATTCGCACAAGTTACTGAGTATTTGTCAAATTTGATATGGTAATGTAATGAAGGTTACTGCCGGTAACGTAACGTTTTAAAAATCTCGATTTAACACTCACGACCGATCGAAATTCTAAGACAATTTTGCTTTACATACACGGGAGCACCCACGAAGGTGCCGCCACGGATGCAATTCACCATTTGTAATCCTTGTCTCTTACTGAGGAATTGTCATACCACAAGAATCTCTGCAAAAATGGTGAATACATAGGTACACATTGTCACAAAAATGTGATGTTAAAGTATTTGAACGTTGCCTCAAACTTTAGTTCCATCAGTTCCACCGAAATAGCGCTAATGCGCAGTAACCTGCGCTAAAAAAAGTAATGATTAATGCAACTTTATTGACAGATGTGTAGTAGTTACATAAGTCTATCTTTTGAATAATATAGCCAACTATGTGTTGGGAAATCTCTAATCGCCTGCTATAAGTTCGAAAGAGATTGTACAATAGCAAACAAACACCGAGAATCTTGGGACTATTCAGGAGTGAGAGAACTCGAGTGTAAGTTTACTATTGTAAAAACAAAAGGACGAAACATTGCCGACTGATTCTCAGTACAATCTCTTGCGAACTTACATCAGGCGATTCAAGATTTCGGGATTGTTGTTTTTGTCAACACATAGTTGGCTATAATAATCGAAGAATCCACTTATGTAACTGCTTAAACATCTGTTGACAAAGTTGCTTTAATGCAAATGCATTTTCAGATGTGTTATGATAGCGCGAGACGACACTAAATGTCGCAACACTCATCGGTAATACTTAATATTCTCTGGTAAACTTCTTGCCAGCAGAAAAGATACCTGCGTCATAAGTATGTGCATATGAATCAATATTAAAAACTTCTGAGTTAATTTGAGCATTTACTATTTAGTTACTGGTTAAAATTAGAAAATTACTGAAACAGCGTTGGCAATATATGAGGTTGTTAGTTGTCGAAATACTAACCCTAAAAAGTAAGAAGTGACAGCAATTAATAACCAAAAATACCGAATGATGCAAGGATGACAATTGACAGAACGTTAACTTAAATGAAATTAAAGTCAATTCAGCAACTTTATTCATAACGCATATAGTTCCTCTTCCCTCTATATTTTACACATATGTATGTCTTATTCATACAATGATCAGTACGTTATTTAGTACTTCAGAAAATAATGACGCAAGTATCTTCTTTGGTGGCACCACGTACTTTATGCGCATCTACGCATTCGTAATTGTATACTGTGGTATAC
Source organism: Abscondita cerata (assembly GCA_030710515.1). Classification (NCBI taxonomy): domain Eukaryota; kingdom Metazoa; phylum Arthropoda; class Insecta; order Coleoptera; family Lampyridae; genus Abscondita; species Abscondita cerata. The sequence continues at coordinate 49,955 of JALBCR010001068.1, forward strand.
TACGTATCTAATGAATAGCTGAAGTTGAAATAATTTTTATGTATTTAAACTGTTTTTTTTATTCGAAAACTTACACCGTAAAGGCGAAAATTAAAATTATAAAATGGCCCTATTTTATACATAGAACTTTAATTCACCTAGTAGTATATGAGAATCAAAATACACATCAATAAAAATGTGTACGTCACTGTATTCTGCGGAAATCCGTTTAATACTTTTTACGTGATAACCTTGTTTTTATCAGAATGCGATAAGGTTTTATACGCAAAATTCCAAAGATTAATAGAATATAATAATTGTTTAGTATGACCTATAAATTTTTCGTTAGTTTCTTTTAATGATATTAGATTTTAGAAATAGCTGTTCTGGAGTTGTAGCATTTATTTGACTGCGATACTTCACTTCTGAAGGCAAATAATAAATACGAATGTTATGTGACATTAAACTGCTCTCTTTGGTTAAATATTTCTTTCCTACGCATCCATAAAACTAAGGATGTCACCATAATAAAAAACGCCAGTCAAAGTTTACGACAGATAAACGTATTATCTTGCATCAGAAAATTCTTCGACGTTGTCCTGATTGCTACATTGTGATAAACTTACGCGAAAATACGTTAAAACTGTAATGTGGAGTAATCCCTAAAAAGTTTTAACTTCAATTTGTTAAAGTATAAAATTATTTATTTATATTTAGAAATGTTTTTGATGTCTCCTATCTGTATCTTAGGTATTGACAGAAGTTTCACAGAAATAACTAAAAATGAAGTACGTAACCAAAGTAAATGTTAATAATTTTTTTATTTAATTTGTGCAATAATTACTTAATTAGACCTGAAAACAAATTAATCTGTAATCCAATTTGCGATTTAAAAAAGCCGTTTAGCATCTGCATGGCGTCATCGTTCTAAAATTTACTGTTGGTAGCTATTAACACCTTCAACCATAATAATTCGCACCCTTTAAATTATTGTAATATGTGAGTACAAAATTTTAAACTCCTAACTGTTACATCAACTTTTTTCCTTAAAATCGAAGTAAAAACCAAAATATTTATCGTAAAAATCTGCAAACCCAAAGTTTCACGAAATCGTCACAATAATTTTATAGTTTTACATAAATACATCATTATTGAAATATCCTAAGTGACATACAAAGAAGAACACCCAGTAATAATAAATTTATTTGAACAATTTTTGGTATACTAGTGTATACGAATTAGATTAGTAAACGATCACAATTTGATAAAAATTAAACTGTGAACTTCTTCAAAAAACTTAATAATGTGTTGCTCCACCACGATGTCTTGTGCACGCATTAACACGTCTGGGTATACTTCTAATGAGGTGATCGATTTCTTCTTGAGGTATCTCATCCCATGGTATCTGTAACTGATGCTGCAAAGCCACTAGAGTTTGTGCAGGGTGAGGTAAATTGAGTAATCTTCTTCCCATAATATCCCAGACGTGCTCGATGGGCGAAAGATCGGGAGATCTTGGTGGCCAAGGCAACAAAGCAATTTGATTGGCCTCAAAATGAGCCCAAAAAACCCTAGCAACATGAGGTCGTGCGTTGTCTTGTTGGAATGTGCTGTTGGGGATGGTCTGAACATAAGGTAGAATATGAGGGTCTACGACCTACTGGATGTAGCCCGCAGCGGTCATGTTACCTCTAATGAAGACCAAAGGTGACCTACTTCCAATAGCAATAGCTTCCCATACCATAACATTAACTGCGTGGTACACATGCCTATTCACAGAAAATTGGGGATCTTGTCTTTCACCGCGCCGTCTTCTCACCCTTGCACGACCGTCATTCATACCCAAACAGAATTTGGATTCATCACTAAAGACAATTGAATTTCATTCTTGGTCTCAATTTGCCCGTTCTCTACACCACGCTAGACGATAACGTCGATGCTCTGGAGTCAGTGGTAGTACAAAAAGGGGACGGTATGAAAAGAGCCCAAAGGTTCTTATCCGTCTATTTACGGGTCGCATCCCAATCGGTCTTCCATGTTCTTCAAACCACTGGTCCGCAATCGCCTGTGTAGAAAAGAAGCGGTCCCGTAAAGCCAATAGTCTAAGACGTCGATCTTCGCGTTCTGTGGTTCTTCGACGACGTTCTGTACCTCTCGCTCTTCGTGTACGGCCCTCTTGGTTTCATGCCTAAACACAGACTGCCACAGAAAAATCAGTTATTTGGAGTCCCATCTGCTAAGGTGAGAAAAATGGAGGGGGTTGAGACTTTTTAACATAGGGACTGTGAGACAGTGTTTACTGAAGCACATCACTTCTTCTTTCAGTAGATTTACTTTAAGGTTTAAAGTAATTACTGTCCTCTACGTACCAGAATCATCTATTATGGTTCTTAGAAAATATCTGCAAAATCTCCATAGTGGGGGTACTTGTGGTTCCTCATAATTGCAGCCCATATGCCTATACAGGTTTACCTTTCTTGTTCTCTGTAACTCAAATTTGTGCCCTAAAGTCAGTTCGATTTGATTTGGTGTTGTTGATATATCTTGACATTTCTCCTCCAAGTGCTGTTGTTCAGATATAATTTAAGGTTTAGTACGTAAATGTCAAAATTTTCTTAATCTTGAAGAATAACTGTCTTACATGCCAAACTTTATCAAAAACCTCAAAGTTATCAAGGAAAGCAATTCTGCGCTTCAAAAGTCTGAATAATCTTCTTTACTACTCTTTGAAGTTGTTAAGTGATGTGCTGTTCTTCGAGTAGTGCAATCCAGAGGTAATACCATCGTTTCTTACTATTTTAGATATAATAATAATTTAGAATACATATATATCACTGTAGCGTAAAGTAGTTTGTTCTTAGAATAGCTTTAAATATAACCGTTATGATATTATGCCTTTTAATTGTAAGAATTTTGCCTGAAATCAGGTAGTGCTTTCTAAGATTTTAGCTCATTTTTAATTATCGATCAAACTTCTTTTACGCTAAACTTTTGCGTTGAAAGATTTATTTGATTTGGTGCTTCCAAGAATAGTATACTAAAGATAGACTAAAAGTTAGGTAATCAACTTGTAAACTAAGCTAGATTCTAGAGTAAACGAAATCTAAGTAGGTAATTAAGAAAATACAAACTGTCATGGGTCGTTAATCTTGTAACTGATTGGTTCAAATTTTGTGAAGAGGAAGTGGGGTTCAAGATCATTAACAATCTGCCTTGGTTGACAACTTGATTGTGTAACTTTTAGTAGTCTGTTTGTTTTAAGTATTGAGCCCTAATAAAGCACCTTATAATAGTAGGCAACAACGGTTATCATTTTGACACGGACCTAACCTACAAGACGTTTTTCTTTCAATAATGACTCCAGACGTAAAGAATCAGTTCTTATAAATTTTGTAAGATTTTCGAACTAGGGAGATTGTTTACTGTGGGCGTTTTTTCTTACAGATTTCCATAAGGTTGCTGGAAACCAGCTATTGACGCCGTATGTATAAACAAAACAACTTCATATCCTCCAACTTCGTATGCAAAACTAATTTAATCTAGTAATCGGCCTTGGAGAAGCACCCACTTTAAGGTGCGAAATCAGCAACCTGAGTTTACTTGTGGAACATTCGCAACTTTCAAAAGGGATTCAGGGTCTTTAATACGTCCCTGGGGTAAATATTTAATTGATGAGCAATTTTTCAAAATGTAAGTTTATTTTTAAATTTTTGGCGATTGCAAAAATCTGCCATGGCATTACTCCAAATAATAGACATTGGTTTTTTTGATTTGGGATGATGTAGTTATCAATAATTATGGTATTGCTTAAATCACAATCGATTCAACCAGTTTTAATTGCCAATTTTTTAATGGAACTGTTACAGTTTGAAAGAGAAAGTTGGACAAGTTACATATTGAAAAGTAAATTTATTTTCCATTTTAATAAAAAGTATTAATTTTTAAGTAACACGTAAACAATAAATTTAAATTAAAGTTCTAATTAGGTTTTTAGGATTAGGTTTTTAGTTCAGGTTCTTCCTGGATACAATCGCAGTGGTTTTGCTCGCTTAGATTATTATTTTCAGCACCATCTTTCCGGTTTTGAATGTCATTGATCAGCAGTGCAAAATATAACTTAATATTTTCCCCAAGACACTAGTTTTGTCCAAAGGCCTCAGCCAAAAGATTGTTCACTTTGTTTCCTTATCACCAGAGATTTTATGGTTGTTCATTATCGGTTTCAGCTAAAGATTTCTCCTTTTTTAACATGCTTATTTGACGTATTTCTTAAATACCATGAGTAGACTTTTTAAATCGTACACTTTCTAGTCCTTCCCCATCTCAAAAACATTTCCAAACTTTTTGTAGATGTCAGTATAATCTGAAGGTAAAATAATTGTATAGTGCCTACGTAATTCTTTCTCCACTCGCCCGAACACGCGATCAGCTGGCAAATAAGAATGCCCTCGCACGGGGAAAACGATTTCCGTTACTGATTCGTTAAATTGGGTGTGTCTAAGAAAATGAAGCAACCCCGATCCAACTTCATTTGATCCTTCACCAACACGTTTTTACTCCAAACGTTAGTGTTTTAGCATCCACATCAAGGTCAGTCGTTTTCAAGGCAGTCTAAGGGATGGTACGTGTGTATTTCAGTCTGCTTGTTCATATACATTAAATGTTATTTATTTTGTACTGTTTTCTGTATTTTCTAACGACAACCTTCTTTGGTAGAGTACATTTATGTTTTTATTCTGGACCAAAGAGGAACTCTTAATGAGTCATTGATAGTACACCAATCCCTTAGACCGCCATAAAAAAGACTGGGCTAGCTAGTCAAAACGTCGGCATAATTAAGGACACGGTGTTTTTTTAACTGAAATCCTTTTTACTAACTCCTAAAAGACGGCTCAAGTGTTGGAATAATTAGTACATTGTCAATAACTTACATTGTACTGAATTAGAATTGTGTGGCTTAGAAGTTCTTGCATTTATCTTTTGGTCCCTCATAGGTTTGACAATTTTCAATAACAAATCCAGTCACATATATTGATTATTCCTACAATTATCCTTAAAGACATAGTTTTCAACAAACTTTATGGTTTCGAAGCCAACGGCCTGACATTGATAATTTTTCGTTTTATTATGTTTACATGGAATTTGCCAGCACTCTAAATTTGGATCTGCAGATGCGTATTTAGAAACATTATACAAGAAGTAAAATGTGTGTCTTACGACATCTCTAATAATAGTATAAACTAAAAAACCAGTTAACTGTAACGAATGTTAATTTGCAATGTCGTCATCAAAGCGATAACTTAAAATGCATAACACTCGTGTCGATAACAAGCCAAGTATTTTTGTACAGTAACACATGTTGGGGAAATTTTACATTTATTTTATTTACATACATTGCGTATATCCGGAACCAAAGATGGTTATTAACAAAAAAAATTAATGGCTAAAGATGGAAGCGAAGTCATATACGCTTATTCGACCTATCGTTTTCTAGCTTTGTAAAATTAGATGCTTTTATTGCTAACCGATTTCCAGAAACACAAACTTTTACACTGTTTAATGAGTTTACTGTGTCAGAACTTTTATTTTATTTTACTATTATAAAATGTGAACATGTCTATTGTTACTAACTCTAATTGGTGTAGATTGGATAATTATTTTTAATATATATATATATATATATATATATATATATATATATATATATATATATAAATGATGTTTTCGACATCTAGTGTCGACTCGTGAAAAGCGTTCACGTACGAAAATGTTAGCAACTTGTTGCTAAATATATATATATATATATATATATATAGTCCAATCCTCTTCTACCGTTAGGTGTAGAGGACTAATACATTTACACATATAATACTAAATACTATACAATAATATAATATCAAATAAAATTCTACTCTTTTATAAATTAATTAAATTATTAATATTCCTTCAGCACTCTTGTATTAGTGTCCTCCATCTGTCCCTTTCCTTCGCAATAGTCTCAGCCTGATTCCATGTTATTCCCTTTGCTTTTAGTAACTCATTTACCTCTCCATCCCATGTCTTAATCGGTCTTCCTTTTCTTCTCTTGCCAGTTGCTCTTGCTTCCCATACTTTTCTGACTTGTCGTTTTTTATGTAATCTTTTGAGATGCCCCCACCACCTCAATTGTGATTTTTCTATTATTTTCTTAACGCTGTCAATTATCAGTCTTTTTCTTATTTCTTCATTTCTTATTCTATCCATTATCGTTACTTTTGTTATTTTTCTCAGATACTTCATTTCTAAGACTTGAAGCTTTTTGTATTGTTTCTCGGTAAGCACCCATGTTTCACATCTATATATGAGCGTAGGTAAGTATATTGTTCTATATATTGTCATTTTTGTTTTGTCGTTAATTTCTTTTTTTGTTTAGAAACCCTCACTTCATGCTGTGAAACAATTTCGTCGCATTTGTGATTCTGTTGTTGATTTCCTCCTCTTGTTTTCCTTTTTCTTCTATAGTTATTCCTAGATATTTAATATTTTTAACTTGCTCCACTTCTTGATCATAAATGTTTATGTATACTTTTTTTTCTTTTTCGTTTGATATAGCTATTACTTTTGTTTTGTTGATATTTATTTTCTTCCATTTTTTCTAGTTCCTTTTCTCATATACTAACATTAAATGGCAATATTTCTTCTGTATTTCCCATTACTACTATATCGTCTGCGAATACGCATTCCCCTATTTTGACTGGTTTTAATTTAAAATATCCTATTGTCATCTACTTGTTTTTGTTGTTAACATTTTTAATTATTTCGTCCATAAAAATGATGAAAAGCAGTGGGCTAAGATTTCCTCCCTGTCTCACTCCCTGCGTCGTTCTAAATTTGTTTGTCTCCATATTATCTTTCCTAACTATATTATATGTGACCTTGTACAATGATTTTATAGCTTCTCTCAATTTTATGTTTATTTCTATTTTTTCCAGCACCTCCCATATATTTCTTCTCTTTACATTGTCAAACGCTTTTCTAGGTCTAGACTGCATATATATATATATATATTAGCAACTTGCCGACAGGTATGTAAAGCAGTTACATAGTCGATTCATAAATAATTATAGCCAACTGTTAGGTTGGCTATAATTATTATGAATCGACTAACTGCTACATACCTGTCGGCAAATGCTAACATTTCGTACGTGAACGCTTTCACGAGTCGACACTAGATGTCGAAAAACTTATCATTTTATATATATATATATATATCCTTGTTGTACGGTAACGTTTTCTCTATTACATTTCTGATGGTAAATATATGATCTTGGGTAAAATGTCCAGGCCTAAATCCAATTTGTGCTTCATGTATTTTTTCCTCAACTTCTTTTCTCAATCTTGTTTCCAATACCATTTCATACACCTTATATGCTGCACACAGTAGTGACACTCCCCGATAGTTTGTGCAGTCTTTTTGGGTTCCTCTTTTAAAAATGGGTATTATAACAGCAATTTTCCATTCCGTGGGTATTGTTTGTGTTATCTAAGCTTCTTCAATAATTTTGTCTAGTAGCACTAATCCACCTTCTCCCATGCATTTATGTAGTTCAGCTTTTTTTCCATCTACTCCCGGTGCTTTTCCATTTTTTAATTTTTGTACTGCTTTCTTAACTTCTTCTAATTTTATGTAGCTAGTTATGTCTTCTTCTTGTTCATTGTCTTTTTCCCTTCTAGTTTCTTCTTTTTTTGTGTTTCTCTTTCATCTTCCATTTTATCCCGCTATATTTCAGTTCCCTCAAGCGTATCCTGGAAGTATTGCTTCCACCTGTCCATTATTTTCTTATCATCTATAATTATGCTTCCCTCTTTATCCATAATTTGTCTCATTCCTGACTTCCTCCTTTATTTCTCATATTCTTCAAGATTCTATAAAATAGTTTTTGATTTGTTTGACTGTCATTCTCCATTTTAGCCCCAAATTCTTCCCAGTTCTTAGCTTTGGCTTTTTAACATTCTCCTTTAATTTTCTCGCTTCTTTGTAGTTGTTGTAGGTTTCCTCACTTCTCTGCTGTAAGTACTGTTTCCATCATGTTTTTTTACCTTGATCGTACTTTTGATTTCTTCATTCCACCAGCATGTTCTTTCCTTTGTTCCTCCTTTTGTGGTCATCCCACATGTTTTTGCACCAGCTTTGTAAATAACGGCTTTTAATGTTTTCCACTTGTCGTCAATATTTATTACAGCTATTTTTTCCTTCACTTCCTGTATTTCTTTCACGATCCATTCTTCATACTCTTTTTTGTTTGTTCGTCTTGCAATTTATGTATCTTAATGGTTTTAACATTGGTTTTGTTTAAATTTCTTTTTGTTATTTCTTCGTTTTCTTCCTTTCTCTCAATTTTTTAAATTTTTGTGATTAGTAAGTAATGGTCTGTTGATATTTCTGCTCCTCTATGCACTTTAACATCTTGTATAATTTTTCTGTTTGTTCTTTCTGTTATTACATAATCTATTATAGACCTTTCATTTCTGCCTAGTGTATTTATGCTTATCTTTGTGTTGATAAAATAAATTTTGTATCACTAGTCCATTCTGTATACTTAGCATACAAATAATTTATGTTTGCCGACTTTCATTTTGTCGACATAACATTACTAGGTAGATTATCAATAAGATTATCGTAGAAGTCAATAGAAATGTATCGAGAAGATGAGAAAGTCGGAGAAATGTAATTGATTGCATTAAGGCGATTGAAACTCGCCGAGAGAATGTATGGTCAACAAAATAAAAAGTCGGCCAGACCAAAAGTACTTAAATTCAGAAAACATGCCAATGGTATGTATGTTAAAGCATAATTCAGTTTGAAAACAATTTGTTGCAACCTGAACTGGAATTTAAGTTTTATCCCACAATATATTAAAACTATGTCGTAATCATAATTTAAAAAACTCCCGTGACCACACCCTGGTATTCACTCTAAAGTATTGAGTATTTGTCCCGTTAGTTCAGCTAGGAAACCATGTCTGCAAAGAAAGTTGACATAGTTTTTATGTTTTTGGAAAGGTTGCAATTTATTAATTATTTTAACTTGGAACGTTTGTAGTATATCTATAGAATATGAAAAGTTATAATATGAGCATAGTGATGAAACCCTCATGTGTTTCTCATTCCTCTATTTAATTCTACTTCTTAGACTTAGTATCCCCATATCTTTGACATTACATTATCTAGAAATGGGCGTATCTATACTTTAAACGGGTCTAGGACAACTTGCTACGGCCAACTTAGCTGGGAATCTATTTACCGCGGCCATTTTTCATTTTACAGCATAACCCACTCATTGTGCGAAAAATTTGTTGCCGAGATTATTTTAAAGTATTTAACAATTTTTTAAACAACGAAACAAAGTTTCGAAAAACTAATCATTTGCAAAATTTTAAAATAATACATTTATTTTTATTAAAACGTTTTCATTGTTAGGACTAAAACATACACAAACACTTAGCAATTTTGTATAAATGACGGAACAAGAATTCAAACTGATTATATACAGTTCTATCTACTTGTCTCGTAATTATGGGATGAACCTAGCAATTTTATGATGTTGCAAATATTATAGTTTGCAACAATCGTCTGCTTGAATATATTGCAACTAGGTTTAATGCAAACTAATTATAGAGTTTTGCGTCGTCATTTTAATACAATAGAAGATTTACCTGAAGTATTGATAATCTTTAAATGATGTCCAAACTTAATGTCTACGTTTAAAACGCCTCTGGCATGAACTTTTTTTAAGTTTCCGACTGTATGTACATGTTGTAACAGTTAAGGATTCACGTGGCTATTTTTTGTAATGCACAACCACAAACAAAAAAAAATATTATAGTGTTCTCTTTTTGACAGTGGGTTCACCTAGAGAGCTCTTGTTGATGGGTTCTTCAAAATTATTCCGACAACCCGTTGGTAAATTTAATAAAAAACACAACATAGAGTAGTTTGTCCATCACTGCCCAAAAAGTGAGTCGGCCACCGTTTGCCTATAATTAATGGAAAAAGGAAAGTACTTTACTGTATACAGAATTATGCGTCAACTTCGATCCACAACTTCTTCGGAAGATCAATGCACCGGGTACAAGTCGACGTGGTTTCAATAATTGTGATGATGCACGGCAGACCCCTTTATTCAGCTCGCGCTTTGTTCACGAGCGTTGCATAAACCAGCGACGTTTGTTCTATCAGCGACTAGAATTCGAAAGGGACAGACTAATAGCGTCCAGTGGCGGCTCGTGGTCAATCATACTGGGAGGTCAAAAATTAATTTAAAAAATAGACATACTTAAAAAAATATAAATAACACAAATGCACCGCAAAATTTTATACAATCTATAATTCTGTTCAAAATATAGCGATTTTTCGAAACATTCTCATTAAAATCTCTAAGGGATTTTCTGTATGCATTGTCTAGCTGTGTACGAATATCAACATTTCCTACGGTTGCAAAATTTACCGAGCATTTCATGTGTTCTGCAGACGAAGCATGTTTTTTATTTCCTCTTTTAAATGTTTTAAATCTCTTACACCGGATTTGCACTATAGCGAGTCTGACGAGTCTTTAGAAAATAATAAACAAACAAAACAGTAAAATACATTTGATACTTCACAACCACATATCCAGTTAGCTAAATCGTACATTACCTTGCGAAAGTTTCGATGAACATCTTTATTTTTGTCTTTACTAGTTTGTCGTAAACTTAGTTCTGGCAAAGGACGATCATTTGCCTTGAACTTAACTAATTATGTAAAATTAAGTTTGTTAGCACTTTTTAGTTGTTTAATTTTCTGCACTACCGACATTTTCTATTATAGCGCATGCACACGCGAATCAAAAATAGTATTTTTACAAAACAACACAACAACAGTAAAACATATCAATATAAATTCTTAAATTGATTTAAAACACTCGAAAATTGAATTAAAAATCGAGCGTAGTTGTACACCCTATACGAAGTCAACGTAAACTGTGGGACCCGGCTCATGACCCAAAGTTGATTATTGTTTCGGACGTTTGCGTTTATTTGGGCGCTGCAGGTTTTTTGAGTTTTTCCGGGTAGATCTAATTCAATGAGGACAATTCGCACCGCCAGCCCAAGGTTGAAGAGGATGAATTACGAACGATGGCCGATAAATTTTAAGTTATTGTAACTTGCGACTTAATTACCTATTTTAATAAAACACGTAATAATGAATATTTTTTTATATATTGTCAAAATTTTTGGGAGGTCATTGACCAAATGACCATATGGACAAGCCGCCACTGAAACGTCTACGACGACCAGTTTCACCTGTGTTTAACGGTTTTACGGTTTCTCAAAGGGTGGATACAATGAGCCGTGAAAATGGTAACTTCAAAAATGCGTACGAAAATGCACACAACGGTCCATACAAAAATCCAAACGTAAATTGGTACATAAATAAATCTAGGTATACGAAAGTATGCACGATAATGGGCACGGAAATGGTAACTTCGCCAATCTGTACGAAAATAAATTTGTAGGAAAAAATGGCCTCCCTACGAAAATGACTTATTGATTCGTCATAGAAAAGAGAGAAGCGGTGTGAGTTAAATAAAAGATGCGTAGACTATTTTCAATTTAAAATAGATAAATAAATATCGAGCGGCTATCCGGCATTGTCCAAGTGACTTCCTACCTGACAGCTCGCCTAATGCTTTGTTATTTATTTATTTATTTATTCGTATAATAATAAATATCATTGAGAAACATAAGCAGCCACTTCAAAGAGTGATTTCCTAAATTTTTTAGACATTCTGGATGTATTCCATCAAACTCAGCAACTTTATTTGATATGGTCTTTTTTAATGCATCTTTTAGAGTAAAAGGTCTAGATATATCTTCTGAGATAGGCATAGATTTTTTTTCTCTTTTGTAGACACTTCTTCATCTTTGTGATAATCGATTTCTCCAAGTTATTTTCCATTAATGAATTCTATTTCTCTTTTCTTCCATTATTTAGAGATGACATTACAGCATTCCCATTTTCTTTATTTGGATTTTCTAGATATGATTTGTTTTGTTCAGTTGACCAACATGGGCAATATTCCTGTCGAAAACCACGTAGAATGGATTTCTTTCCTACACATTTAACAGCACCTACGAACCTAAAATAATTATCAGAAACCGGTGGTATCCATCTAAGAATAGAATCGAGAGATGTTCTATAGTGTATCCAATTAGGTTTTTGAAAATCTCATCTTAGTTTTCTAAATATTTTACAAACGAAATTTGAAGTCCAATTTGTAATAGCCAAGGTCTATGTTGATTTCCTTGAAAATCGTATAATACCATACGTTTTGATTGTAATAGAACCATGTCACGATCCATTGATACTAAACACAGGTCCGGACTGTAATAGTTTTGCCATCGACCGGAGTAAAAATTTATGTTGTTATTTGGATCGTATACTATCTGTATGTTTTGAAATTCTATTCATGTTTGTAACTTTGTCTTTCCAGCCCCATAATGTGTTGTGACAATTAAAATCACCAACATATACACATGGATGAGGAAAAACGACATTAGAAGTTTCTGGCCAAGGTATTGGAGGAGGTTTGTAAATATTTACTACGTATAAATCTCCTATTGTAGTAGTTATAACGAAAATTCCAGAAATTATACTTTTTGTATATTTTCGTATTGAATATTTTCTTTGACGTATGTCGCTATTCCACAAATGGAGCTCTCAATAAAGTCTACTAATTGAAAACCTTTTACTATACCTTCATCGAGTATACTTGACTCATCTCCACAGTGTGTTTTCTGTAAAAGTAAAATATCTACCCTATTCCTGAAACAAAGATTAGAGAAGAAATCTGATTTGTCCTTACTCAACCTCTCAACATTAATTTGTAGAATATTTGTTGTGTGTTCTATATTAGCCCCTTAACGTCTTTACCCGTATTATTACGTGCGCCATCTACCTTGAAGAAATTGCCATACCTGTAATATTACAGCCACTTTATATTTTCCGGTTCTAATTTAAAATGAACGTAGATGTACGTGTCTGTCGATCACTGTATATGTAGTAGTGAGGAGAATTGATTCAGGCGGTAAGTTTTGTTACAATTATGAGCCTTCAGCATTTCTTTCGCAATGTGTTTTGGCAATATAAGAAACGAAGTATTTGTTGTTGTTCGTTAGTGAAAATTGTTTATGTCTGCTTATATCTTCTTATAGAGTAGTGGCAATTGTTTGTACCAAGTTCTTGGATCAGGTAAGAGAAAATAGTTCTACCGACGTAGTTGTTGCTATTTATTATTGTCGTTTGTATTTACAGAAGTATAAAAGAAACGCGTATCTTACCAGCTCAAAAAATGAGCTCATCAGATTCCGATAATTTCAATGAATGGGAGTCAAGTGGAAGTAGTAATTCTTCATTATTCTCAAGTATATGAAAATGACAACAGTTTATCAGCAGCAAGAACGTGGGTACCAATGAGTGTAGAATCTCCACAGCCTCCGCCACCCAGATTTCCGTTTACATAGGCTTCTTTGATGAATTTTAAAGTTCCTGATAATGACGTAATGAATTTTGTAAAACTTTTCTTTGATTAAGAATTTTTGTAAGAGAAACCAATAGGCAAGCAATGAAATGCAAAGAAAAAGATTGGATTGATACAAACAGTGATGAAATGTTAGTATTCATTTCTATCAACCTGCTGATGTCCATTGTAAATAAACCTGTCATGACTCAATACTAGATAAAAAGAAGTGTTTTAGAAACCCCCATATTTCTTAAAATTATGAGAAGAAAAAGGTTTTTATTACTAAAAAAACACCTTCACTTTTACGATGAAACAACATTCGATAGAAATACACACCCAAACCCCAAATTGTGTAAAATCTGGCCGATTTATCATCTATTCAATAAAAAATTCCAAAATTTGTATACTCCTAATCGTGACATAACTATCGACGAGAGCCTTATGCTTTTCGAAAAGTAGACTTGGATGGCGCCAGTACATTCCATTGAAACGGGTTCGATTTGAAATTAAGTCCTTCTTATTGTGCAAATCTGAATCCGGCTATATATGTAATTTCATTATTTATACTGGTAAAGGAACTAATTTCAATCCAGAGTTCAAGGATCATCTCTCTTCTACACAAATAGTGACGACACTGATGGATCCATACTTAGATAGAGGCTATGCTTTGACAACTGACAATTTTTATACGAGTTCACAGCTTGCAGATATTTTTATAAAACATAAAACAGGTACTTTTGGGACAGTGAGACAGAACAGGAAAGAAATGCCATCGCAACTGAAGAACAAGAAGTTGAAGAAAAGAGAAATGATTGCTTTTCAGCGCGGGAAAGTTCTAGTTCTAAAATGGAAAAGATGTTTACTTGCTATCAACAGTGCATTCTACAAACACAGTTGAGAAAGAGAGAAGAACTTCAACAGGAACAGAAAGAGATTTAGTAAGGCGACCTGTGATTGCCCACGATTACAATTTCACTGTGTGGGGTGTTGATCGGGTTGATCAACATCTCTCTGACTATCCTGCCATCCGAAAAAGAGGGAAAAAATATTATAAGAAAATGTTCTTTTACTTAGTCGAGTATGGTGTGTGGAATGCATTTATTCTGTATCAGAAGTCGGGAGGAAACTTGAGACACTTGGAGTTTCGGTTGCAAGTCATTGAAAAAATGTTCCAAATTCATGGTACAGAACTTGAGCTACCCAAAGCCCGATTTTCTTTTCCAAATCCTCTTAGATTAGTCGAACGCCACTTTCCCAGTTTCCCAGAAAAATGCTGTATGAGTTTGTATGGTTTGTTCTAAAAAAAGAGATAACAGAGGGGAAAAAATTAGAAGAGAATCCAGATACCAGTGCTCCAAGTGCGATGTAAGACTCTGTGTTTCGCCTTGTTTCCAAATTTACCATACCCGAAGTGAATTCTGATATTTTTCTGAAGATTTCCTAAAGTCAGTAGTCAAACGTAATATTACGTTTTTGGTATCAATAATATGTTTTTGCTTTATATTTTTTTAAAAAATAAAGTAATTTTATTAAAAAAAACTGGTCTCGACTTTTATTTGTCTAAAGGTATTTGTTAAACTTTAAAACAATAACGGTATTTTTGGGACATTTTTTTACAAGTTTGCTTGGTCGCTAAGGGGTTAGTGTGTGATTATGTTTTGTGAAATTGTGTTATACATTTTTTCGTAATTATTCGGGAGGGTCTTGATGACCAGGTCCGGACACCAAAGTGGGGATTATCGGTAACAACATGTTTTTCTTGTTGACCATGAAGCACTGTAAGGTACTGATCACCTTCCATATTTTATATTTGTATTAAAAACACCTAAAAAAACACACGAAAAAACTGTAACGAAAATTGACGTACGGTTTGACGTTTTAATAAAATAATTTGTTGTACACAGGCTATATCGAAATGGATCAACGCAAACTATAAACAGGGTATGTCAAAAATTGGTCGAAACTTAATAAAATATTAATTAGCTCGAAAATATCGTTACTAGGTACACTCATGAAATTTAAAACTTGGACACCACAATTTCTGTAAACAAAAGTTTGCACACTGTGAAGCGGGCTTAAGGGTATCATTTACAATTTTAACAGCAGGTAGTCTCAGCAGGGGTTATCTTATAGAAGGACTGTAGAATGAATCATTACACTAAGCACGTTTTAGAAAATAGGTAATTTACGTTGCTTACTTAATTTTTTCTTTAAAGAATATATTTGAAGGTATCGCTAATTAAACACCATAGCTCGATTAATTATCGAATCAAAATTTTGTTTAGGAAATGTTTACAAAATAAAATTAGAAATAATTTTGATTTAAAAACGTCTACAAGCAATAACTTTTAAATTAAATCAAAAACTAAACATGGTTATTTGGGTTGACTGATTATTACTTATTTTTAAATAAATCTAACCTACTAATTATTGTAAGTTATTAAAAAAAATCATTAAACTCTCTATTCATAATATTTAGTCCTTACAAAATGTATATTTTATGACGTTTCATTTTTTTCTGTAGTTAATATAAAAAGTGAAAATAAAAACTAAGGCAATTCTTATTGTCAACGTATATATTTAGTTTTTGACAAGAATTTATTACATAATTATAATTAAGATACCAAGTTATAGTTTAAAATTAAATGAAAACGTTTTTTTTAAATAAAGGTATTACTATATAAATAAATATAAGAAATCAATAATGGGTGTGACCTCCATTATTATTGATACATTCTTGGAGGCGTCTGCTCATTGACGCTATCAAGGTATCAATATAATTAATATTAATCGTTTCCCATGCGGTATCAATGGCTGCAATTAGTGCATTACGGTTTACTGGTATAAAATTTGGCCCTTGTTGTCTTCGGATAACAGCAAGTATTCGAGCCCAAACATTTTCGATAATGTTAAAATCTGGGCTTTTTGCTGGCCAGGGTAACAGCTCCAAGTTATTTGCTTGTATCCAGTTGCGCACAACCTGCGAAGTATAGGGTCATCATATCCCGATAGTTAATTATCGAATGTTCCAAGAAAATATGTGTAAATAGTAAATGGAATCTACTAACGTAACGTTAAGTCGTTAATTATAGTTACATAACTCTCCTTTCATAAGATATAGTTCATATTAATATGCTTATTGTAAAGCTTCGTACACACCTGAACAACAAACCGAGGAACAAACAGAACAACGAACCGAACGGCAATCGGAACATTAATTTGGACGGTGCTACGTACGAATTTTAGAACAGATTCGCAAGTCCTGATTGTTCCACGAACGGTTTGCGGCGTTCCCGCAACTTGTCGGTTTTTTCTCCGACATCAAAGAAAATGCGCGCGAATGCGTTTGCAGGTTTGGACGAATCTAAACAAAACGGCAAACAAACTTATGCGGGAGAATTAAATTATTTATTTTTGTCCTCCCTTTTGTGGGTTTGTTGTGTTTTAGGTAATATTATGGAGTTGACAGAAAAAAAATGTTTTAAATTAATCAGTGTTTAGGAATGCAAGAAAAAAATGATGTTCCTATTAACATCATTTGGGCGGGAAATTCCCAAAATATTATAATTTTTTACTTTTCTTTGTGCGTAAAAATTTGGTTGGCACTATCTTTTTGTTTTCCGCAATTTTCTCTTCTCAATAATAAATATATATGAACTGAATAGAATATCCTTGCTTGTTTAATTTACTTCCTTTGAGTCATATTGCTCTAAGGGTTGTTACATTGGTCATTAGAAGTATGTAATAAATAAACAATTACCTACTGTTTGAGAAGGGGTAGTGTGAACCAATAAATAAAGTAAGAAATGTAAATTCCATTTTAGTTTAAAATTTTAAGTGTTGTGAAAATGCCACCTCATCTCGGTGCTGATTTGAAAGCGCGGATTGTTTCGGAATTAGCGGCGGGCCGTAGCGTGCGTAAAATTTCACGTATGTTAGATATACCAAAAAGCACCGTAGGGCATTACCGAGTAAAATGGAATCTTGAACACACTTTGGAAAGAGCCATCGGAAGTGGTAGACCTAAAGTATCTACACGTGCTCAAGATCTCGAGTTGTTTCATTACGTAACAGAACAACCATTTGCTACATACTCCAGGGCTATAGCAGATACACATTTTCCCGGATGCCGTATAACTGCACAAAAAGATTAAAGGAGATGGGAATAAAGAAGTATAATGCTGCTGCGAAAGAAGTTCTCAGTGACGAAAATATGAGACGTCGTCTGGAATTTGCAAGGCGATATGTGAACGAACCTTTGGAATTTTGGAATCGAGTGATTTTTAGCGACGAAAAAACGTTCAATAGCCGCAACGATGGACCACTAAAAGTTTTTAGAATGGAAGGAACTCGTTACGAAAATAATCACATATGTCCTAAAAAACGAAGTGGTTATTTTTCTGTGAATGTGTGGGGTTGGGTTAGCGCGCGGGGTCCAGGAGTTTGTTGGGCTATCGATGGACGTCTTGATTCTGCTGCGTATTTAGATATTTTGGAAACTATTATGAAACCTTCAGTCGAAGTGTTTTATCCAGACGAAGATTATATTTTCCAACAAGTAAGTATTCTTATTTCACTATACTTTCTCCAAAAAATAGTTCGGGATCTGTTGAATTAACATTTTCATAATGTATTTTTGTTGTTAAAGGACAACGCCCCTATTCATACTTCGCGGGTTGTGCGCAATTGGATACGAGAAAATAACTTGGAGCTGTTACCCTGGCCAGCAAAAGCCCAGATTTTAACATTATCGAAAATGTTTGGGCTCGAATACTTGCTGTTATCCGAAGACAACAAGGGCCAAATTTTATACCAGTAAACCGTAATGCACTAATTGCAGCCATTGATACCGCATGGGAAACGATTAATATTAATTATATTGATACCTTGATAGCGTCAATGAGCAGACGCCTCCAAGAATGTATCAATAATAATGGAGGTCACACCCATTATTGATTTCTTATATTTATTTATATAGTAATACCTTTATTTAAAAAAAACGTTTTCATTTAATTTTAAACTATAACTTGGTATCTTAATTATAATTATGTAATAAATTCTTGTCAAAAAACTAAATATATACGTTGACAATAAGAATTGCCTTAGTTTTTATTTTCACTTTTATATTAACTACAGAAAAAAATGAAACGTCATAAAATATACATTTTGTAAGGACTAAATATTATGAATAGAGAGTTTAATGATTTTTTTTAATAACTTACAATAATTAGTAGGTTAGATTTATTTAAAAATAAGTAATAATCAGTCAACCCAAATAACCATGTTTAGTTTTTGATTTAATTTAAAAGTTATTGCTTGTAGACGTTTTTTAAATCAAAATTATTTCTAATTTTATTTTGTAAACATTTCCTAAACAAAATTTTGATTCGATAATTAATCGAGCTATGGTGTTTAATTAGCGATACCTTCAAATATATTCTTTAAAGAAAAAATTAAGTAAGCAACGTAAATTACCTATTTTCTAAAACGTGCTTAGTGTAATGATTCATTCTACAGTCCTTCTATAAGATAACCCCTGCTGAGACTAGCTGCTGTTAGAATTGTAAATGATACCCTTAAGCCCGCTTCACAATGTGCAAACTTTTGTTTACAGAAATTGTGGTGTCCAAGTTTCAATATTTTATTAGTGTACATACACAATAAATATTCTTTGACTTTCGGCATTGGGTACTACAAAAGCATTTTTAAAATAGAAATTGGAAGTAAATTACGTACTTTTTGTTTAATATAACAAGTGTTCAAAAACAAACTTAAAGTCCAATTACTCCTAAAACAATCACAACAGAAAAAGAATACAATCTGTTGCAAATATTAAAAAAATAAATACTTTAATCTACAACCTACCATTAATGTTTAGTTAGTTTTCAACCAAATGTATACGTAACATAAAAAGAACGGAAGGGGGTGGTGGTTAAACTAATTAAGACACCCTGTTATATATTCCTAAAACAGTAAAATTCCAACAAGAAATACCTATTGTATACGTATGGTATTTTGGAAATCATAAACGGCGGCCAATTGACCATGCATTCAACTAACAGCGACTTATCTTTGCCGCAGTAAAATGTCCGGTTTCGAAGGCTTCGCTTTAAAACGTGTGGATATTGAGACTAAAGTAGCTTGAAATGAAGGTGGTATCGTGTGGCCCTTAAACATCATTGAAGAAGGAGCATAAGGAGGGAGTATGGAGACTGGATGCCTTCACTTTAACATGTTCTTAGTAGTTACTGCAATTGTTGCTATTATTATTATAAAATTAAGTCATTAAGAGAATATAAAACAAATAAAGAAGTAGTAGTGAAAGTTACCGTGTGAGGTCTCACATCGACCCGCCGGACACACACTTACCACCTTTTGCTACAAAGCTAAATGCCAAAAAGTGAGAGTGAAAATTAAATGACACACAAATATGATAAGCTCTACAAACGCGTATGAGAACAAAATCCCTCTTCATCAATCTATGATACTTTTGTATAATAACTTTCGCTTTGTAGTTTTTGTCAACTTAGTATTTTGCAATGATTTCTTTTTCTTTAATGAGATGAATTGTCAATTATCTCGAAGAATTCTGTTATAATTATGAATTTTTCTGCAATTTTATCTTGTGAAAGTTTGTTATTATTTTTAGGTTGTTAAAAACTGACACGTCCCTTTTAAACCCCTTACAATATCAATTAGGATTAATCTTACAAAGTTTTACAGAAACTTAATTGTTTTCATAATCTGTATCTTGATTAATGTATTTATTGCGTGCGCACGTGTCGACTCACTAGACTCCAATAATTCTTCTATAATCTAGAAAAACACTCAACGTATTTAGTAAAATAATATTTTAATAACCAAAATGTTCAAGTTAGGTAATTGGAACAAAGACTTGCTCGCTACAAAAGTAATTAAAGTTGTTCAAGTTTTAATTATATTTCCAAATATAATGTAAACAAGAAGCAATCAAGATGTTAAATGTGGTGTACTTATAAGATCTTTAATAAGCAAGTGATTATTTTTAGATTGTTATTACATAATTCTCTAATCAACCAGTGTTTTACCATTTACTTTACACTGTTTACGGTCAATAAAGGTCCCTTGTCTCTTTTTCTGCATGAAGGTATAGATTCGTCCAAAGTTTTAGGTAGGCAATGAAGCTTATTTTAGCTTATTCAAGTGTAATTGATTTGACGGTTAACTTAGATTAATGTAACAATTCAAGCACATAAAAATTAGACTACAAGTATAATAAAACGGTTTAAATTGAAAACAATACATAGATTGTATTATGTATTGTTCTCACAATAAAAAAGTTTGTGTTAAAAAAAATGTGTATTCTGAAGTCTAGTCAACCTATTGTTACAAGTTATAACTTTATAACATTGTTAGGTATACCTGGAGAAGTTTTCGAAGCGGAAATTTTGGTATAGTACATAGATCGACCTGCCGAGAACCTGATGATAAAACTTCTTTAATTTAAAAATTTGTCAAAGTTACGTGGGAATTGAACCTTTAATAATTTGCCATGAAATTGTTGTTATAATAGCATTCGATTTTATACAAATATTTTATTATACCGATTTACATTGCGCAATTTAAAATTTAAAATGGTTAAACCGCAAATATTTAACCAAGATTGCATAATTTGATTATTGACTCTCTGGTTTTTAATCTTATGTTTTAAGTAAATATTTATCTAAGCATTTGTGAAAATATATACAAAAAATTTGGTAAATATTAAGTATATATATTAATTTTAGCAAAGCAGGTATAATATTAAAGGCATTTGTGTTACTCATAGTCGTAGCCGAGGGCTAGAAAATCTTTTGTTTAGCAAATCCTCATAGATCCATAAAGAAAGGACATGAATGCATCAGGTTGTGTTTGTGATTTAACCATTTTCTATCTTACCATCGGTCAGCATGTATACGATCCCTAACGTGTTTGTTTTTGTTTGTGTGAAATAAATTGAATAAGGTCAAGTAAAAGTGCAGGAGCACAACAAACAACTAAAGAAATAAAAGTACAGGAGCAGGACAAACAGTTATAAGTAGTTTGTTTTTGTTTTCAATTTTTATGTATTAGATAATTTGTCAAATTTTGTATCATAAGTGTATCTAATTCAAATGAAATTATTTCACAAACCCTTTATTTTTCTTTGGTGTGTTGAGTACTAGGCCGCTTTGTTTTCATGTTTTTGGCAAATGAAGTACCACATTTGTAAGTAACAAAGAGCCTTGACGACGTAAAAAAAAGAACTTTTTATTGGTCGTGATTGTGAATTCAATGATTAGCTATTACTAATAAACTAAATTATTCCTTAATAAACTAGAATTACACAGACCCTAGAGACCATAATCAAAAGCATACTGCAAGATTTAATTTTATGTAAAAACTCAATTAAATATGTTATGTATTTATTATATTTATGCGACACATGTTTTAGTGGCGACAAAAAAACGGTTTCCCAACGCGACCGACCGGAAATAAAAAATTCGGTCTACCTGTTTTTATCAACAGCAAAAGCGCATGTAGAAAAAATCTAGTAGATGTAATCACAACAACACAATCAATAATAGGTATGCTGTTATTAAAATACTGAATTATTTTGTAATTGCTATTGCCGTATTGTATTAGGTTTGTTTCTACAATTCAATTTTAAAAGAATATTAATTTGGTTTCTATTTTTTACATCTCTGAGGCAATTTATGTTCATATTAAAATACTTAATAATATGATAAAAAATACATCAGCTTTGACAAGGAGTCAACTCAGTCTTGTTAATTTCAATGTTTAGATAGTTTTGTGTGGCTTTATAATTAAAAATTTAATACATTTTACTTACAGGATTGATTTGATTGAAGAGGAAATCTAAATTACAATCATAATTTAATGTTTTATCTTGTAATTTGTAGTGTTTATATGTTATGTTACAATACTTATGAATCTGTGTATTTGTATTATGTAATAAATATTGTATACATTACTTATGCATTAATAATTTTCTTTTGTAAATATAAAGAAGAAAATATAAAAAAATCGAATATAATTTTACTTTTTTTGTAAATTAAATGTTATTGTATTATTTACAATGTTGCATGAATATCATTTTTAAATGTTCAGAAAATATTATTAAAAAACTTAATTCAAATATTTTAAATATATTTATGAGGCTTCCACAGCACCTATAATAAGGGGTTTTATCAGGGCGAGAAACTTGAAACAAACAAAAGAAAGTTCAAGGTAGACAACTGATAGTCAGGTAATCAACTTGTGACCAAGCCAGATTCTAGACTAAAAGAAGTCTAAAGACTTGTCTTTAGTCTCGACAGCAAAAGGAATGAAACGGTAATTGTCGCTAATAATTGTTTGGTATTGAGAGTGTCTATTCCTGGCTGCTATCTCTGCGGAATATGAGACATCAGAAGCAGAGTCAGTAACTTTGGTGTTTGCCAGGCTGTTCACGCATGTAACGTCCCACATCAAAATTTGGCCTTTTGTCCATGTTACAAGTGTCATTCCATCAGTGTTTCCCGTCAGTACGCGACAGTTCCGCTGAAGGTACGCCGCTGCAGGGATGTTTGGCTTGATTTCGCTCCAGGTGTGAACGTCTCTGCTTTTGGATGAACAAAAAACTTCTCCCAAGAGTTTCTATGTACTGCAAGTCAAGGCCAAAAAAGCTAGTAGTGCAATATCACAACATCTGATAGGAAATGATGCCAATATTCATTGATTGTTATTAAGCTTTATACTCAAAGTAGGACCGGATTCATTTGTCTAGAAAACCCATCAAATGAGAATATTTCCAAATTGGACGGTAACAATTTCGGAATTGCAAAACAATTTTTCAATATATGGTAGGCGTAGTGTAAACTTCGGCTACACGATCATAAAGAAATTGTAACTAGGTGTTTTTATTGACAAAGTCCTCCATACCATCACACAGTAAAGAAAAGCCCAGTAGTTGTGAAGTTTTGGAATTCATGACCTGAATACCAGCAATATTTAGAATTTTTTCAAGATGACGTCATCAGTCTTTTTGTGTGTGATTATTTTGTTGAAGTTATTGATGACAATATTTGCATCTTCACATATATAGTGCCGTGGTCCAAGTACCAAACGTTTAATAATGACTCAAGGAATTAAATTAGGGGCTAAAATCTAGGCTAAAAATCAAACTTCCGACTAGGTTTCCCTGTTGGGTACCGACTTAAGACAGAATGATATGTTCTCCAAAGAAAAAGGGACTTGCATGGTGATTTAAAAAGCGTAAAGTGAAAGAACTTTATTGCAAACTTCAGTCAGTAATATTTCCTTTAATTGAATTAAATGCTTTCTTGAAATCAATTGTCCTTGTTGATTGGTGAGTGAATGGCAGTGCGAACTTGCACTTTCCATTCCAATTTTGTTCCAAAACCGAGACAAAGATAAGCGCCTACCTCCTCTCAAACGAACTATCAAACAATACCAGCCAGTCGAAAAAACGCCACCAATAGCCGTTTGTCTGAAATTACCATTTATTTTTAGGCACCATAAATGCCTTCAAGAACCTATCCAAAGAATATCAAATTACAGAGGCCGGTGATATTGTTTAAAACGTCTTGTTCAGTAGCATAGCAGAGAAGGTTTTTAAGATGATGTGGCCTTAAACTATTCACACCAGAGGCTTAACCAGAAGGGAAGTAAAGAATTCCTTTCCGGACTAAGTTAATGTCGATTTTTAAAACTTCGTTCTCTGTAGTAGGTAAGAGGAGAAACTGGAGGTTCCGTGAAAGACTTGGTTATTTTAACGTCAAGGTTTTGTAGGTGTTATTATTTGAGGGGGCAAATGAGTCATTAGAAGAAAAAAGTTTTACACCCTCACAAATGTTAAAATCGGCTATTTTGACCTCAACCGGTTTTTTGATTGTGATAAATTCTAACTTCACTTGATTTCGAGAAGGTATGCAGAAATTGGATGTGCTTTTCTTGATCAACAATGCTTACATTTTTTTTTCGATATGTTTAGGGATTTGTAAATCTGATTATTCAGAAGTATGCACTGTTTGATTAGGGTGCTTAATTTTCCGCCTGTGATCATCCTGACACCTTTAGAGATTTGCTTCAAAACACGTGTGTTTGATTTCAAAGACTTCATAGACAGAATATCTGTGTTTTCTTTACAAATAAGTTGAGAGCAAGCAGAGATATGCCGTGGTGACATTTTCTAATGTGAATTTTTATACTACTTCAGTTGTAAAAGTCTTTAAATTGGGAGGAGTGTGGACAGGTGAAGAACGAAATTTGAAAATGTGTTGTTCATAATTTTCAGATGATATTATTGACAATGACAGAGACATTGAGTTTTTTTAAGTTTTAGGATAAAATTCATTTACTAACCTTTTTATCTACTATTTGTTTTCTTAGAACGGGTTCAAGGTTATGCGCGCGCAACGGTCTTAAATAAGCGTGTATCCAGTAACCGAGCATAATGCCACATTAAAAATACTCCCCCTCAAAACTTCCCGTTTATATCGCCTTATTTAAAACACTCCACTGAAAATGCCTTATCGCAAACGTCCCATTCTGATAACTCCCTACCCTTTATACGCCTTATTAAAAACGCCACATTAAATATTTCGTTTAGTCCACAATATTCTAAAATAGCAATATTGAGCTGAAAATTTCCAGTCATGAGCGAGAAAGCTTCATCCTCGGAGGTAAACGATGTTGGTTGGTAGGTTACAGTCATTACAATTTTTTTCTTTAAAAAAATTGCATTAAACTTTTTTTTCACGTAAATTTGTTTTAATCAATTTAAGTTGTTTTCATGTGGTTGGGGTTAAAAGGTGTTGGTTGGTAGGTTACAGTTATTACAATAACAATCACTCACGCAATTTTCCGTGTAAGGTTTACAGAATATGGCGGGGCTATTTCATAATGTGGCGTTTACAAGAGAGTGTTATCTATCTGGTGTTTGCAATGGGGCATTTTGAATGAGGACGTTTTGAGTGGGATCATTATACACCCAAAAAAGAAATTGTAGTTTGACGAATACTACCTGTTGTAGATATTTCTCCTAACGAAAGCTTTACATCGATTAGAGAAACCTTAAATGAAGGACATCAATTACATAAACCAATTATCGTTTTGAATGGTACCTCGCATTATCTTTCTTGAAAATTACGGCGAATAGTAGTTTTAACAATATCAAGGAATATACTACTTGAGGATTAAACGATGCCAGGAAAGTATTTTTTGGAGCAATTTTAGGAGACTTTATACAGTAAATTTCTAGATATATGATTTTGTTCATTTTTACATCACATACACAAAAACTGTAAAAGTTTATAATCCTTTCAGTAAGTTTTTACACAATAAAAATTGTTATCATAAAACACCCATAAGAGTGTAATAGTATAGAACAAGCTAAAAGTTAAAAGATAATAGTCGATTGGATGGTCCAATTCCGGAAAACGTTTTTGTTTTAAAAAATGAGAATTTCCATGTTTACAAGCAATCCATTTTTCAAATAATAAAGGTATGGCAACTGCAAGCCACAGTAGCAGCTGTTATCATAAAACACAAGTGATAGAGACAACAAATTCTATGTTGTAAAGTTAAAATTGTTTGAGTAACAAAGATTGGCAGACACACTACATATTTGTCGCATTGTATAAAATTAATGGGATTTTAAAATTTGACATTGACAATAATTTCTGCAACAAGTAAGATGAAAATTGACCAACAATAGTATTCACGTGATATGCATTATTTGTTAATTATTTTTACTCTGTTTAAGTTAACTGTATACCATAAGTGTTTTTGGAAAAACAGTTTCTGTGTAAAATAATACACATTACTACCTACCCTTTTTGGATCAATTTTCATCTTGCTCCAAGAAGTTGATTCCAAAATCAAATTTAGCCCTTGCATAAGTTACAAAATTAACTGTACAATAATGACCATCAAAAGTTTTCTGGCTAAAATTTTATACATGGAATTCAGAAACCGCTTTCTCTTTTTTATTGGTTGTATTTGCATTTTGAAGTTTCCTAAAAGGTGAAAGTTACTTCATTGTTATTTTATTAAAAAGAAATACTATAAAACCGAAATGTACAGAAAGCAATTTTTTCAAGGAAAGTAAATTTGTTAATTTCTTTTTTCTGAAAAAGTGATTATAATGTAATTTTTAAACCTACAATTTTAATGCAGTTAAAAAACCATTTTAAATAAATTTGTCGAACTCACTTACAAACCAGTTTGCTTATTAACTAATAAAGCTGGTTTTAAAACTTTTAAACTTCCAAACTCATGAAAACGTAATATCTACGTAAAAATGATACAGAAGCGATTATACAATATAACGCGCTGTGGCGTGAAACTCTGCATTAAGCGCGATATAAATATAACCTAGAAATTGACAAAAATATACTTTCAATTCTAACCTAAACTTTGTATCAACTGACTGCTTTGTTAAAAATTATCAAATCAAATTTTAGCACTGTTTTTTATTTAAATACCCGTTATATTTCTACAATATAATATGAAAATTTATTTATAGGCGCGAAAACTATTAAACCTAATAACAACAAGAATAGATATAACATTATCATTTCTATCCGGGGTCAAATTGTAAATAATATAAAACATGGCATTTGTTACATAAAAATGTTTATTTAATTAAATTTTATTTTTAAAAATAATAACAGTTGAATAAATGTATTGTTAACCAAAAACGTTTGGAGAATAATATATTAAATACATATTTAATGATTATTAAGCTTTCGTGTTAGCACTATTTTTTTGGAGTGCGCTTAGCAATTAAGTCCTTAATGTTCTATACATTTGTTGTTTCTTCATGGAATTATTTAATTAGATTGTTTGCTTTCATTGTTCTATATTGACGCTCGAGTGCCGACTAACTGTAATCCAGATAATTGGGTAAGGTTTTTTCTAAACGTTCCGACGTATTTAATAAAATTATAATCAGAAAATTTTACGTTTTTCGTTTAAAAAACTGTAGTTGCTGGTTAATGTTTTGAATTAGTATTATATGTATACATTTGTTTCAATTAAAATTACAACGCGTTAATCGCTTTATGTATTAGTTGAAAATGTATTTCGTAATGGTGTAACAATAAATTAATTTGTTTTCATAAAATATTTTGTAAATAATTTTGTGTTTCCTTTGAATAAATAGCAGTAGTATGAAAAATATAATCATTAATTTTTTTCTAAAAATAGGAAGCAAAATTGCCATATTTTTTAATAAACAATTACAGGTCTCTCAATTAATTAATTAATTAATACACTTTTTCTTCAATTATTTAGAAAATCACTAACATTACTTTAAAACACAACAATATCACATATTTGTAATACATAATTAGGTCGTACAGTCATCGTCAGTGAAAATGTCCAGGTAGGAATTATATGGTGTGGTCACAGTCTAAGGGAAAACCCCCTATTTATAATCGTGCAATAAACATTTTAATCTTCCAGTTAAACAAGTAAATTCTTTACATGTTTGGAGTAAAATCGGACAATTTGGGACAGCTATTTAGAAAAACTGCAACAGAAGGATTTTTTTTTCAAAGTTCTTGAGCAGCGATTAAATGCAAAAAATAGGTAAAGGTTAGATCATTATTTAGTAGGATTTAAATAACATGTTTTTAATTGCGTTTCTTTATTGTTAAAATTTATTTTAAAGTCTTTTATTGAACGTTACTTCTTACATTTCCGGTATCCCCATTCACAAAACATTTAAATAGTAGATTTTTAATTGCC
Source organism: Abscondita cerata (assembly GCA_030710515.1). Lineage (NCBI taxonomy): Eukaryota > Metazoa > Arthropoda > Insecta > Coleoptera > Lampyridae > Abscondita > Abscondita cerata. Next base: position 78,249 of record JALBCR010001068.1, read on the forward strand.
TTTCTTTATTGTTATAATATCTGTTACTTTACTTCCCTCGTTAGCTTTTAATCTTGTAATTATACTTTAACCGCATTATCAATAAACTAAATATAAAAAATTTTTAATCGTTTTCATTTCCGATGATAATGCAATATTCAATCAAATCACCCAAACACTAAAATAATGAAATATTGTTACAAAAAATAAAAAGTCAATCATAGAGCTATCCGATGATAGTAAAATATTTTTATTTGTGTGGTCTTAAATTTTTCATAAGCCGAGAACCTTCTCCTTTATTATTCTATTATTATTGGTAGAAACCAACATGTACTAAAAGTAAAAAAGGTTGTTGACCCAAGAAGCTTGTAAATTACAAATTTAAAACGACCTCATCTGTACAAAAAAAGCATTCGTAAAAATGTCAACAATATAATGAATCCACGAATACCACAGCAGAAATTTTGAAAATAGCGTTGTTTTTTCAGTTTCCTGTGACTGTCAATCGTTCAAATTAGTCGAAACGTTAATAAATAAAGAAAGTCCTTGTTTTTTTTGTTTAACATCACTGTTATTTCGACAACGAGAATGGTTACAAAATGCTTTACTCAAATGATTTCTTATTTTAGCAAAAATTTGCTGCTTTTGTGAAGGCAGTCAGCTCGTAATTACTTATAGCGAGGATCATGCATTTAATAAAACACGTTTTTATACAAATAAAATACTTTTCACCACCTTCTCCAAGCAAAACAGTCTGAAAAATGAAGAAAACAGTTTCTGACAATCTCATGAGTTAGAAGATGCACAACTAGGTTTACAGAATAAATGTTTATAAAAAAACTTGTTTTAATGTTGCAATAAAGTAAACTTAAAACTTCTAGGAGTGAAGCGTGTTAAACACATACATTGTAAATTAAAAATCAGTAAAATGATATTCAATAATAGTGTAAATTTCGTTATGGGTAATATTACTTAACATTTATGTACCTATCTTAATAAATTAAATGCATTTTAAAATGTATATGTTCTAATCCACTTGCTTCTTACTTGTTACTAAAGTATAAATATAAAAACACTGCGAGTTTTATTTTCTCATAAAAACCGACGCTCTGCAGTTAAGTGCGTTAGCTGCTAAGCAGGCGCTTCGGGTTCGATTCTCAGTGCAAACATCGAATTTATCAGTCGTACTCTCCCGCAACGTAGCAAGGTAATGGCAAATCAGCCAACTTAAGCCGTTTGGAATCGGCGTTAAACTATAGGTCCCATGTATATGTGTCTACTGTCACGCACAACGCATATATACATGCGAAGGGTGCGCAACGTCCGTTAACGGATATGCGACTTGAAGAAAAAGAAATGATTATACCATGTTTAAAACAAAAACGTCTTCCGGGATTGGACCGTTCGAAATTGTAACCGTAGTTGTCAACGTTTTTCCACCCATCTTGGGGCCCTTTATCAGTGCGAGAAATTTGAAAAAACCAAACGATAGTTTAAGGTTGACTACTAAAAGTTAGGTAATCAATTTTTCAACCAAGCAAGATTCTACACTGAAAGAAGTCTGGATCCGACTGAAAGCCTCAATTCTTGCAATTATGCAATGTGTTTAAGGTAGTGTGACGTCATAATAGGCTAAACAAAACAATAATAATCCGGATATGTTAGTTAAAAAAAAATTCAAAAAATTAACATAGACAATCACTATTATAAATGGGGTTTCAAATTCCATTTGTGGAATTTTAAGTAATTTAAGAGGGAATTTTGAAAAGACCACACATAAAAGAACTATTGATTCAATTTATTATTTTCAGGTACTGTGCAGCAAAGAAATCAATTTCGTGTGGTTCCAAAAGAAATATGCCCTACGTTGGTCGACTGAATCTAAATACTTTTAACAATAAAAATCTCAATAAGGAAACTGAGGAATCAGTAAATAAAGGTTGGAAAAAGAAATTGAATTTAGTAATGAAAAATACGAATTTAGTGCATTTTAGTTCAGCCAATTAGAGGGTAACTTTGAGTACGTTTTTGATGAACAAGAAACATTTACAAAAACTAAGGAGAAAATAAAAACATGTGCAGTAGTTTATTCTGCAGTAGAATATTCTGCTCCTGTTTGGATGAATAGTTGCCATATTAAAAACTTGAATTGATGTTTTCAATAAACAAGCGATCCACAATTCAACTCTATGTTGTCTAAATGAAAAGAGATATCTAATCCACGTTGTGATGAAATTGATGTTTCCAATAAAAAAAGGGATGAAAATGCAATTCTATATTGTTTAAATGAAAAGAGATATTTAATCCACACTATCATTATGGAAGCGAAGCAACGACCTGTTAATATTATGCTGTGGAAGATGGTCAATTAACAAAAATGGCTTATCAAAAATTCATAATTTAACAGATGAACCAGTGGTAGAGAGCTTAATGACTGTAAAGACATCTGAAGTACAACAATAATTTTTATCCTTTGTCGTATAATGTTTTCTATCATTATGTATCTATCTCTTTATTTTATTACTTTTTGCTCATTGTCGTGGCTGGCACTATTTTGTTTTTGGTTCTTATTTGGCTTTAGTATACTTATATACAATACACATATGTGGATTTCGAACAAATCTAAAATTGCTCACGGATTCATCGACTCACTGTCAAATGATAAATTTCAGTTTCTGGGATCGAACAATAATTCTCTAAAATTATTTCTAAACAATTCCCTCAGGGAAAATTTCTTGAGAAAGCCGTTAGAGGCTTAATGAAAAACCTTCAAATAACCTAAAAGTGTTTATTATTGACGACTAGACAATTTTTAGTATTTAGATAAAAATAGTACTACAAAGTATAATAATTTAGTGCAATTAAAGATCTGAGACAAGGGCGTCTAGTTTCACTTGCGAAATAATACAAAAATGGAAACCATAAACATCAATTCAAACAATTCTCTAAATATACTGTTCTTTGCACTTGGTACTAATTGCTTCGACCTAAAATGATCTTCAAAAGCAGATGTACTAGCTGGACAAAATAATAACAAAATACGATCAGATAATATCTTTAGAAAAAACAAAAGCGATCGTGCGCCGGAGTAATGAAAGAGTGAGAACTAAAACAACACTACGAGATAAGCCATTAGAACAAGTCGCGTACATCTTGTATGCGACATCACATACGACCGGGACAGTGACCACAGAAATAAAATCAACAAATTCCAATCGATCTGCGGAACAAAATATTGAGAGAATTTGATAGCCGGCATAGCACTTCGACGTTTTCGAGGGGAGTGATGAAGAAGCAAAATGCGTAATGAATACTGTGGCGATTGTGTATAAAATTTGCGCCACTTTTTACCAAGAATAAGCAAAATCAGCCCACAGAAAGCGAATCTTCCGGAAATTGACTAGTACCAGGTTCTGGTCTGTGACTTGAAAAACGTGCACAGAAAGCGCCACTTTGCAACTGGTTTTCATATGGTTTGAACGATTTGAGACGAAGAAAACGACATTTTGTAGATAATGGGACCCTTCTCGATCTTTAAGGAGCCCATGATGCAGCACGTGCGGTGCTCTAGGGTTTGTTTGTTCATTTTATGCAATGATATTACCGTCCAAACCGATTCCGACAACAAAAACCGCTTGGCAATCTGTTCTTGTGGATGATGACGCACTTCTCGATCCGTCCAGGAAAGCAGGATCAAAACGCAGACCCTCAGAGTTGACGCACTTTTTTTTTCGTAAAGTACAAGGTGGAAACGCTTACTTGGTGGACTATCATCGGTTTTTTACTTAACTTATTTTGTAAAAAATTTAAATTTTCTTCTAATTTTTTTGATTTCGTGTAATTGTTATGAGTCATACATTTCGTTCTTGAATCTCATTCACAGATCCGAATTTGTTCTGAATTTTAAAAAGCAAATCGACATTCAAGTTAATTATACTGCCGACATATTCAGAATGTTAACTATCATAATCAACAAACTTGCATACATGTACAAGGTGTAACACGAAGAGTTTTAATTAGAAGTTATTAAAAACCGAATTTTATTAGGGTTTTGAAATTACAGCAGTAGTGGTTTCCAAGAACGTAAATATTTTTTCCGAAATCGTCACTAAAGTAACAAAAAATCGGCAGTGAAGTGATCAAAACGGCACTAAATTCACAGAATGATAATAATATTCAGAAGCGTAACTGACTGTCGGAAGTTTTGAAATATTTCAGTCACCCCGCCATTTTGCTGAGCTGGAAATCAGAGTCGCAAATCAAACATTAAAATTAATTTTCGATAAACCTTGAGAATTTTAAATGTCATCAAGGTATGAGTTTTATTAATTAGTTAATGATTCATAGCAAAATATACAAAAACAAATCACAACACATGAATGTCACTACAACGTCACTTTCATTGGGTAGCCCAGAAAGATGCGCAAAGTAAATGCGCGAACTTTTTTATTAGTATCAAGAAACGCTTCTGAATATTATTATTATTGTGTGCCAAAATAATTAATTATAAGAAAATTATTAAGTTCACATTTTTCCGGTAGATAATGTAAAATTTAGAATCAAACATGCGCGGTGCAAACATTTGTCGTAAAAATTAAAAAAGTTACTTCTTAAAAAAAAAATTGTTTAAATTTGCAATTTCGGAAAAAATGTAGTATGTATCTCGGCACTAAAGTCCTTTTTCAAAACTCAGTGTTTTATTCGCCTCGGCTATCGGTCGCCTCGGCAACTAAAACACATTCGTCATGAAAAATCAAATTTTTGCCTTGATACATAAATAACAATTATATTTTATTATTAGTAAAAAAGAGAATAATATATTATTTGATTTTTTATTATTACTACCAAAACTATAAAACCAGTTTAATTAGGTAAATTGAGATTAAAATCAATTAAGTATGTTTAGGTAAATATTTTATGTGAACAACTATATATCAACTGTAGCTCTCACTAATTTTTTTTTTAAAACAATTAAATTAACGTAATGAAAAACAATGTGTACTTTCATTTATTAATTGTAACGAAATATTGAAAATTATTGTAAAAATGTTATTAAAGGTTAATATGTAGGTAACTGGAAAATACTTTCAATAGTTTTTCTATTTTTAGTAGAAACATAACTAGTTTTTATAGGACTTTCATAAATGTCAGTTACTGACGTCATTTAACGACAAAGAAATTCTTAGAAATATTAATGCTAACACATGTTAATGTATTCTTTGGAAATCAGTTTACGTAGCTATATAGAATTTAGAGATAGATAGTGTTTAGATACCATGAAAACAAGGAATGCGTCACATCGCAACCGACACAAAAAAAGAAAGTTCGATCAAAAGTTCTAGAGAGTGCTATTTACAGTGACCGTGGTTTCAATATTGTTTTTCTAAATTTTAAAAAATGAAAAGTAATTTTCTTTAGTGTCTTTACCTATTTTTTTTCAAAATGTAATCAAATCTTTGTTATCGTTTATAAAAAATTCTAAAAAGGTTTCCAGTTTTACCATAATCGTACCAGTAGTATTTGATATGTCAATAGTTACGTACCCAACAGTTATTTTTTGAAATATTTATAAAGAAAACCCGAATGTTATAATATAATAATTGGATCGCATGTAAAATTTTTGAAAAGCATCAAAAGTGAGTGTTCAAAAGAAAGGTTTAGGTAATATCATGATAATTTTATTTTCATTGCGTCTTTGTATAGTACTATAGAGACTTAGGTATAGTTAACTTTTGTTATGCTAAGAATTTTGGTTTTTCTCTAAATGACGCTCCATAGATGTGGATAAAAGTTTAATTATTATTGCCGTTTAATAAATTTTTAAGGTGTTTAATGTGTAGAGAACGACATGTTTCTGTGTTGTATTTAATTTCTACACAAGTACTCTGGGCCCCCATAGACAACTTAAACAAATTAACCAATTATTATTCCATAATTATGGGCGTCCATTTAACATTTTAACATTATATATTATAATTAAACAAAAAATAATTGGCCCAAAGACGTCCAGTCATATATAAACACTGTAATCCAAGAACTACTGGTACGATTTCGATACAATGGTAAATTAGGGTCCTCTAGATTCGGGTCTAAAGGCCGTCGTTGATTGGCTTCTTCAGAAATTTGGGAAAATACACATTATTTTGTAAACTCTCACATACAGTTCAGAATTCACTGCATACATCACTCCGAGAATTTAGGTCATTAAATTTGAACTAACAATCACAGACCAATTACGCGATAATTTGAGTTAAATTATTGATAATTTAGCGTCTAGCTGAAATTATTGATACAAAAAATTGACAGTTCAATAATTTAATAATTAATGTTTTAATAAATAAATTATAACTTATAGTCAAAACAATACTAAATATATTTTTATTTGAAAAACTTTACTATGTTTTGACTTGTTAATATCTGCAAGTCATCATCAGAAGTACCTAATAAAACTTACTTCTGATGATAACTTGTAGATATTACTAAGTCTAAACTATAGTAAAGTTATTCAAATAAAAATATATTGTTTGGCTATAAGTTATAACTTACTTATTAAAAATGATCAATACATTAATGGATCCATCATTAATTAATTTTATTAAATAATTTTTATTTATTTTTATCAAGACTACATATTTTTAGTTGATTTGTTTGAAATCTACATTAAAATTCTCTAACAAAATATGTTTCGTGATCGTAATGTACACCAGATAATTTTGAGTATACAGTGTGTCCCACCGGGAACGCCATCGATAGATTATAGAAAAACTGTACATGGGAAAAATTTGAAAATTTGGTAGTATACTAACATCGAAGGGGGCAGTTCTGTTAAAATATTTTTAAGATGTTGACACTTCCGGTTATACCGGAAATATGTGTCAAGTTGCTTATTTTAAATGGAACATCCTATATATTATTCTATTTTTGATTTTGCACAAAATTGTAGACACATTTTGTGTATAATATCCTATACCTAAGTCTAACTGTTTTGGACTTATTTTAAATTTTATGTCAAAAATGACGTTTTCAGGCCTAAACAAAATTATAAAAGTTTCCTATACTAATGCTTTTATTATTTAATTGGAATAGGTTTCCTTGTAGCAGGGGACCTATTTTAGTGGACTATGTCGTTATTTTGATAATAAATTAATACAGGGCGATAAAAAAAGGATTAAAATTAAATTCAAAAACACGTCAAAAGTCATTTTTTTTAAATGCAAGCACCATGTGCTTATAATTTTATCTTATTTAGCATCAAAAATAAGATTGACTTTGTACAAGGTTGTCTATTCAAAAAATTCATGGTTTTCGAAATATTGGCAATTTAACATTTTTTTGTTGCACAAATGCTATTGATTTCTTTTTAATATGAATGGTTCTTCCTAGTTGGCCATGATGGCGTTAGAAAACAATCATCTGTCAAGGATATGTCAAACTGTGTGTATCAAACTAAGAAATGCCAACAGTTAACTGTACCGACTGTGAGTGTGTGGTATTTGTTGGTTATAGTTTTTATTCGTTTTGTAATAAACTACAATTTATACACACATGCTTAATCAACTAGTATACATACAAAATTTCACACGCGTTCTAAAACCGTGGCCGAGGGAACTGAGAGAGGACAAAGAGCCGCTCCAGGGTTATATACCCTTCCGCTAGGTTTAGAATGTTAACCGACAGATGTCGTATGTACTAAAGTTAATATTTACAAATAACTAAACTAATATCACTACATTACTCCCTTTTCAGAGACAACGTTCATTGATACCGTGTAGGTAATCGTATTTTGCGGCCAGATCTTGTAGTTTTGGTGGGAATAAAGGTGACGTGACTTTTATTTCTGTTCGACTCTGTAGATGTTGTAGGACGTGTAAAATGAGCTTCATTTGGTGATGTAGTCGGTTCTGTAGCCACTTCTTGATCAGCTGTATTTTGTTCTATGTTGATTATCTTGGGAGACGATAAACTTACGTCGTCGTTAATTAAAAATGCTGCTTTCATTCTGGCCATGTTGACCCATACATCCTTGTTATTTTTGGAAATTAAGTATGTGCCATTAGCGTTCCTTTTCGTTTCCAGAGGTTTTAGTCCAGGACTCGCAAACTTGATCGGCAAGTTTGGCTGCGGTATCTAAAGGTTGTGCTGTAACTGTTGCCAAAATTGCCTGTAGGTATGCTGGCAAACGGCTGATCCAAATTGTACGGAGCAAATCATCCGGCACTGCGTTACCGGCAAGACCTCCTAAGATGGCGTAGAAAATGACTCGGTTACCGATCACCAAGTTCCTCGAATTCCAGTAACTGGCGTGTCTTCTTTCCTGTGAGGTTGACAAGCGTGCTATTAACTCACATTTTATTTTGTCGTATTTTCCGGTCGATGGCGGTGATATCAATATGTCCACGATTTCGGATGCAAAACGTGGTTCTAGATTACCGATTACGCAATAATATTTCCTTTCGTCACTAACTATACCGTTTAAAACGAATTGTCCTTCAATTTGCGCAAACCAAGCTGCTGGCTGTTCGGACCAAAATGGCGGTAGTTGAAACGACAAACGGTCGCTTTGTTTAAGTTCGGATGCGGATGAATCACTAACCGACATTTTATTGCACACACAAATTCAACTTGTAATTCACAAATATTTCCTTTTTGCGGATCACGTCGGGCTCACCAATGTGGTATTTGTTGGTTATAGTTTTTATTCGTTTTGTAATAAGCACAATTTATACACACATGCTTAATCAACTAGTATACATACAAAATTTCACGCGTTCTAAAACCGTGGCCGAGGGAACTGAGAGAGGACAAGAGCCGCTCCAGGGTTATATACCCTTCTGCTAGGTTTAGAATGTTAACCGACAGATGTCGTATGTACTAAAGTTAATATTTACAAATAACTAAACTAATATCACTACAAGTGTTAAAATGCATATCGTTATCAAAGCGATAACTTATTATGCTTGAAACACACGTGTCGATAAAGCCAAGTAATTGCTTGTACAGTATTACACACGCAACGAAAAAAACACCTGGCTTTATCGACACACGTGTGTTTCAAGCATTTAAAGTTATTGCTTTGGTAACGATATGCACTTTAACACTCACAGTCGGTACAGTTAACTGTAACACATGTTCTTAATATAACTTTATCACATTGTCCATAAATAAGAAATAAATTTAAGTAATCTTCGTTTGTATAATTTAAGCGTCCCGGCATGATTATTGAAAATTTTTAACAGTTTGACATATCCTTGACAGATGACCATCGCCATCATGGCCAACTAGGAATAACCATTCATATTAAAAGAAATACAATAGCATTTGTGCAACAAAAAAAAAGTTAAATTGCCAATATTTCGAAAACCATGAATTTTTTGAATAGAGAACCTTGTACAAAGTCAACCTTATTTTTGATGCTAAATAAAATAAAGCTATAAAAACATGGTGCTTGCATTTTAAAAAAATGACTTTTGACGTGTTTTTAAATTTAATTTTAATCTTTTTTTTTGATCGCCCTGTATTAATTTATTGTCAAAATATCGACATAGCCCACTAAAATAGGTCCCCTGTTACAAGAAAACCTATTTCAATGAAATAATAAAGGCATTAGTATAGGAAAATTTTATAATTTTGTTTAGGCCTGAAAACGTCATTTTGACATAAAATTTAAAATAAGTCCAAAACAGTTAGACTTAGGTATAGCACATTATACACAAAATGTGTCTAGAATTTTAGGCAAAATTCAAAAATAGAATAATATATAGGGTGTTCTATTTAAAATAAGCAAGTTGACACATACTTCCGGTATAATCGGAAGTGTCACCATCTTGAAAATATTTTAGCGGAACTGCCCCCGTCAATGCTAATATACTACCAAATTTTCAAATTTTTCCCATATACAGTTTTTCTATAATCTATCGATGGCGTTCCCAGTGGGACACCCTGTATGTACACTTGTGCCTGATCCAACAATAATTCTCCTATGGCACAGGTACTTGTTAACCATTTACTGAAAATTATCGACAACTTAACAATCATAACATATTACTACTGATTATTTCGATTCACACTTATTCGTTTGGGGGGGGCAAAATTATTTATTACTTACTATTACTTATTCTATTAAAACGAAAATAGTAATCAATAACAAGCGTCTATAGTTTGTATACTATTGGCGCGGAGTAATAAATCATAATTGCTTGAAATAGTTCCTTATTTTCTTGTGAAAGCGGTACTTCTACGGTTAAGTAAAAACCATTACATTCTAACCAAAATACGATCATTGTGCCTCTCTTGCAGCATATCGACCCATCTAGGGTCTGAGAACAATAGCTTAAGCTGTATAAGCACGTTGTCATCAGCTCAGGTACTGACGAAACGAGAATCATAGCCGTAGATGTGGGTATTATACCAAGATACAAAAATAATGGTATATAATACGTAAGAAGTAAAATTTGTAATGTGATCTACTATACAAATAAAATAAATAACATATAACCACATAATAATTCATATCAAGGTAGATTTTACTATTATAATATATTTACCTACTAAAAAATATGATTTTCCAAATGTATCAGGTACCTACGCCAATGCAATACTGGAGATTCGATAATTCTGACAGGTTTATTACTCCGCGCCAATAGTATACTGAGTATAGGACAATTTGCTTCCCACATTTCTCCCCCAAACAATTCGCCCTCGAACAAATTGTCCCTGAGGACAATTAGCCACTAAGCAATTCGTCTCCATACTTTGTAAAAAGAATTATGCAAACTACAAAAAAAAATCAAAATATTCACATTTATTTAACTCCAGAAATTAAAAACTAGTTAATCAAACATTTAAAACGTAAGACTATCTGCTAATTTTAATTTTATTCTTGGTTATTGTCTTCTTAGCAAGTATTTCAATATTTTTTGGCAAATTATAATTTCCTATTGCCTCTCTTGGCCTTTTTTTACTGCACATCATATGAAATAATCAAATGAAAAAATGGGGAGTTATGCGGCGGTTTCGAAATCGAAAATTTTAACACCCCTTTTGTTTACTTTTTTGACAAATTATAGTTAGTACGTTATAATGAAGCAAAAAAAGTTTATGTCCGATGGCCAGCCGGCCGTCCGTACGAATGTAAACAAGATTCCAAGAAAACCAATTTTTATGAAACTTTGAACAAACACCTTATTTATAATTCCGCAGAAGAGATTAAATTTTAGTTATAATCTATGTAGCCAAAAGGGCCGTTAACCTACACAGATTTTCGAATTTTTGAAATATTTAGAAAATTATTCATTTTACACATTTTTGTTTCAAATAAAAGTTGTTTGCAATTTAATTATACACAACTTTTGTTGAAACGTCACACTAATTATAGTAACAATATCTCCACCAATATCAATTACACAAAAAAAGTAGAAAAGTCTATTGTCTATAGCTATTATTTGAATCATTTTTTCTAAAACACAGTTTAATTTTTGCTTTGTGAACTCGCTTTACGGAACTTAGGTGCGCGATATATCGTTTTGTCCAACGTACTCTCGTAGGTAGCGTTCGTATAACGGCTTAGCAGTTCCATTCTTTAATTATTGTTGGACGGTACTGAAATGTTTACTACGATTTTACAAATTGATTTACGGTGCACCTTTTTTAATATATGTGAATTTATAAACAAAATGTCAGGAAAACCGTGGTACAGATTTTTATAAAAGTTTGCATATGAGTTTTATATATTATAATGTGCAGATACAATTAGATTTTGGGCGTAATCTATCAAGCCGAAAGGACCGCCGTTAACTTAGATAGATTTTTGAAATCTTAGAATATTTAGGAAAATTTCTACTTACACATTTTTTCATGTTTTTTTATTACAACATATTCATAATTTCCATTCGTCCTTGGATGTTTATTAGTACCTGGGCAATGTGGAGTTCTGAGGTAAACGCTTATTATATGGTGTTACTTTATTTGGGTTTAGTTAGTAATTTTTTTTATGTTGGGTTGTTTGAGAGTCATTGTTAAATACGTAAATAAAATAAATATTATCTACATCTAATCTCCTATCAGCACAATAATTAATAAAAAGATAAAATCCCATGAAAAAGAGGACTTCCTTATTAAACGATATTTGTGGTCAACGTTGCCTGGCAACCTAGCAATATGCAACACTCAAAATAAAAAAGAAGTGTAAACCCATGGTTGTAGTATCTGTTTCTATTTGCAATAATTAGTTATGTCGTAGGTAAAATATTGTATGAGATACGTATGTGAAGGGCTTTTATGCTCTCCGCTACTTGGGCATAAAAACATTACTTCACACACTTGTATCATAAATAACTATTATAATACATAAAATGTAAATTCAGTAATGAATCGTCTTTTCGTCCAAACGTTCCTGCTTCCAGAAATCCCTGCGTCCTAAAGTCCCTGCTCTAAAAGCCTGTGCACCTCTTAGAACATATAACTAGTAGAAAGAGCATACTGTTGTGTAGTTGGTTTAAAGAAGATTGACAAGGATAGATATACAGTTGATCCTAAAACGTTCTGTGCATCCAAACGGTTGCGCCTTATAGTGGCCGCGCCGTTGTGCTCACTAATTAATGTACGGGCCTCAATAATTTCCACTCCATGTGGATTATAAAACTACTTAACCATTCCAAAATTATACACCAATACATAAAAAACTCAGGTAAAAAGTACAAACCATTTTAATTTAGAAAATCTAAAAAAGTAATACTTGACCATCAAGTAAAAATAAAAATAGAGGACAGCGCAACTCTCGAACTACACACTCCGTCATTGTTGACATCAAGGCGTCAGTCCGCGTCGTGCTTCAGCCACGTAAACATGTCCGCCATTATTGATTCTACCGCCCAGTGTGAATTGGGAAATGTGATTCAATTTCTACAGGGAGAAGGCCATCGTGCTGCAGAAATCCATCGCAGAGAAAAGCTGACGTCTGGAGTTGTTCTGATTCATAACAATGCTCGTCCACACACTGCTAGTGCAACTCAACGGCTTCTCGAACACTTTCGATGGGACATTTTTGATCATCCGCCGTATAGTCCTGACTTACCTTTCATCTTTTTCCTGAACTGAAGACGTGACTTGGAGTGAAGCGCTTTTAAACCAATGAGGACCTTTGCACCAACGTCAAGGATTATTTAAATTCATTGGCGGCAACATTTTTTAAAGATGCTATTACAAAGCTTGTCCACAGATATGACAAATGTCTTAGTCTTTTCGGTGATTATGTCAAAAAGTAACAATGAGTGTATCGATCTTTTAGTAATAAAATTATTGTTTTATATAAATTTATTTATAGCCTATCGGAAGTTAAAAAAAAGGCCCTCGTATAAAAAAAATCGTATGTGTATATTATTATATACCGTGTGTCTCTGGTAAGACGCAACATAGGATTTTTACTATAGAAAAAATTTGATTTGATCTACTATTGCTATGAAAATTTTGGATTGTTGTATACCCTACACGTTACAGTATTTTGTTGAAGTTAGAAAGAGAGAGCACGTGTAGAATGTCTAATCTTCCTTCAAATGTAAATATTATTCTTTAAGTTTGTAAAAAAAAAGTATTTAGTATTTTGTGATTTTACGAAAATTCTAATCAATGTTAAGTTGTTTTCATATTTTATAATAGCTATTGAAGTAAGCATAATCAAATACTTTCTGTTCTTATTGAATTTGAGGTTAAATGAGTCGTTTATTTTCTTGTATTGTAGACCTGTGTGTAAACTACTTGCATCTTGCAAGAATATGCAGGTATTCTAAAGCTAAAAGTTTATTTTAAGTCAATACAGTTAGTATTATGGATAAAACAGATATTTCGATCAGTATGAATTGAGTAGTTTGTTTCTACAGATAAACAGAAGTAGGTGTTCTAATGACTTTATTCGGTATCAGCAACGTAAAGTATAACCCAGAATCGGACGGTGTTATACTTTTTTAGTTTCTTGATTATAAACAATTACTTGAAACTCATGGGATTAATGAAGATTTTTAGAAGATGTTCGATTAAGGTATTTTATGAATAATGAGAACGAAACAGTTTGTGCTTTAAAGTATTTAATTTGGTTTTTTTTTTTTTTGACCTTCTATTTCAGGTTTTACTAGAATCCAGGAGTCAACAAACAAGATTGTTATTTCCACAACCATCCAAGAACAAACCAAACAAAAATTGTTGTAATTTCAAATACGGTTTTTTATTAAAAGTGATTGTGGTTTTAAGTTTTACTTGAATTGTATTAATAGTTATTTGTATTACAAGGGAGGAAAGTGGTTACCTAGGGGAGGAAACGACACTTTCCTCTAGAATGATATATATGATTTTTTCTACGACTGACCAAGAATTCCGAAAAAAATCCGAGTATGTAATGATTTATCCCATGAACAGGGATTGCATGATCTAATTTAATCGAATCTATTACTAATCAGGCTAATTTTGAAACTCAAAGCAAATGATTTTTTTATAAGAATTGTTCGTGGTTAACGATGAAGTTATTAATTTTATAAAATAAAACAACAGATCTTGAGGTTTATTCTTGCTGTAACTAGTGCTAGGTAGCCGACTTTCAACCTATGCAGATCACGTGGTTTGTGCAATCATGTGTAGTGATGAAGAAGAAATTCCTCAAAGTATTCTCGATGAAGCGAATGAAGTATCGTTAAACTTACTTCAAGTAAGATCATGAGAAAGATATGAAAAGAATATACCCTATTCAAGAGATGGATGTCTGAGAAGAAAGTGAGGAAAATAAGTGAAGATGTACTTTTGATTTTTTTTCTACGTTATCAAAGACCCTTAAATCCCCGTCGCTCTGGTCCAAATATTCGATGCTGCGTGCTACACTAGCTCTCAAGGAAAACATTCAGATTAAATATCCCAAAGTAATTGCATTTTTAAAACGAAAAGCGGTTGGATATAGACCAAAAAAAGCAAGTACCTTCAGCAGAGAAGATGTTATAAAATTCATCAAAGAGGCTCCCAATAGTGAATATTTAGCAGTGAAAGTAAGTAATTCTTTTTTTATTAGCTGATTTTTGTTAGTGCTAGTTGCTGTTGCAGGTGGCTTTAATTTTTGGAGTGATGGGGGCTTTGCGTTGCGACGAGCTAATAAAAATGACAGTTGATAACATTGAATACAAAGGAAATGTTTTAATAGTGAAACTCCCCGATTCAAAAACCCACAAGCAACAAACATTTGTCGTAGCAGATCACATTGTGGAAGGCGTTAATGTAATTGAAATACTACAAAGAGTATAAAGCTTTACGATAGAACAAGACCAATCATAA
Organism: Abscondita cerata; assembly: GCA_030710515.1. Classification (NCBI taxonomy): domain Eukaryota; kingdom Metazoa; phylum Arthropoda; class Insecta; order Coleoptera; family Lampyridae; genus Abscondita; species Abscondita cerata. The sequence goes on from JALBCR010001068.1 coordinate 93,534, forward strand.
TAGATTTTTTGTGAACTACTTCAAGGAAAGATGTACCGTTTAAGTGATCGGAAAAAACACAATGGCTCCGATCCCTGGCAAGATAGCCACATACTTGCAATTAAGAGAACCAGCGACATTCACAGGACACAGCTTTCGTCGTACTTCAGCATCTTTGCTAGTAGAAGCAGGAGAAGATATTTTAACCTTAAAAAGACACGGCGGATGGCAAAGTACGTCGGTGGCGGAAGGATATATCGAGGAGTCCCTTGAAAAAAAAAGTTAAAATTGCTAAACAGATTATGTCTGATGTCATGTTATCTTCACATGATGACAATCCCCAACAAAAGTCTGCTCCGGATCCGGATGGAAGAAGCATTACTATAACGATTGTCACTCTCTCTGCCACATGGCTTTAGTTTTAATAATATCACCAACTGTAACATTAATATTTCTATGTAATTTTTTGTATTTTCATAAATAAATCTTATATTTCTAGAAATAAATTGTCATTTAAAAACGGGGAAGGTAAAATTTTATCTCCCTCGGGAAGGAAATGGCCACTTTCCTCCCTCTACAAAGGGAGGAAAATCGTGTTTTCTTTTAAGGTCGTAGAAAAAAATTGTTTTTTACAAATGTGTTAGTGGTCGTGAAAAGGACCAATTTTTTTTTACTGGATATACAGAAGTGAAAGCTAGTAGGTATTACATGCAAAGTGCTTGGCTTATAGCAACTGTTCAAAATGCTGCCCATTTACAGCTAAACAGTGCCCCAATCGGTCATAGAAGTTTTGTTGTACATTTGCAATCCTACTTGCTGGTATATTGTAGCAAACTTCCACAATTTTATCTTTTAAAGACTTAATTGTGTCGTGGGGTCTGTCGGTGTAAACCTTCGAGGATATGTAAGGCCATAAAAAGAAATCGTTGGGCGACAATTCTGGTGATCTTGAGGCCAAGTAACTTCCCTACCTCTTCTTATCTAGGTTCTAGGAAGTGCTTCATTTTAAAAGTTGTTTTATTTGATTTGCATTATGTGCTGGATACCAATCATGCTGATACCACATAACTACATCTTCTTCAGCAACTTGATCTAATGCGGGTAAAATTTGTTGCATCATTAAATCTTTATATATATATATACATATATATATACATATATATATATATATATATATATATATATATATATTTGTAATAAAAATCTTTGGGGTTTAAACACGTGTAATAAATATTAAAAATTACAACGTTTCGCCACGCTAACACGCAGCTTTTTCAAGTAATTAATAAATAACAATCTTAGTCTCTATGCGATTTTGACCTTGAACGTGTCGCTGGACCAGAGTAACCAATAGCATTACGTATCGGTATCATGGTAATGTTGTTTTGCATATTTTGTTGTTCTATTTGTTGGATATTTGGGGATCTTCTATCCTGAGGTAAAGTTAATAACGGTTTCAAGTGTTAGGTAAACCTTTTCCATCATCTCGTTTATTAATGCAACTAGGACGTCTTTCTATCTCGATTTGTTCTCTAATGAGGCGGTTACATAAATGTTTTCTCTTCCTAGCATTCTTGTATTTTCAAAATCGATTTTATGTCCTGTTTGGTGATGATGTTCAGCTAGAGAATAAGTTAAACATCCTTTTCGGACTGCTAGTTTGTGTTCTTCTCTTCTCGCAGAAATACGTCGATTGGTTTGTCCAACGTAAGAGATGTTACATCCTCCGCAAGGAATTTCGTAAATGCCTTGATCTTCTAAAGGAATAATATCTTTAGGGGAACGGAGGAAAGACTTAACTTTATTCTTTCTCCGTCTTTCCTCCGTTCCCCTAAAGATATTATTCCTTTAGAAGATCAAGGCATTTACGAAATTCCTTGCGGAGGATGTAACATCTCTTACGTTGGACAAACCAATCGACGTATTTCTGCGAGAAGAGAAGAACACAAACTAGCAGTCCGAAAAGGATGTTTAACTTATTCTCTAGCTGAACATCATCACCAAACAGGACATAAAATCGATTTTGAAAATACAAGAATGCTAGGAAGAGAAAAACATTTATGTAACTGCCCTCATTAGAGAACAAATCGAGATAGAAAGACGTCCTAGTTGCATTAATAAACGAGATGATGGAAAAGGTTTACCTAACACTTGGAAACCGTTATTAACTTTTACCTCAGGATAGAAGATCCCCAAATATCCAACAAATAGAACAACAAAATATGCAAACAACATTACCATGATACCGATACGTAATGCTATTGGTTACTCTGGTCCAGCGACACGTTCAAGGTCAAAATCGCATAGAGACTAAGATTGTTATTTATTAATTACTTGAAAAAGCTGCGTGTTAGCGTGGCGAAACGTTGTATTTTTAATATTTATTACACGTGTTTAAACCCCCAAAGATTTTATTACAAACATGTTTACACGTGAAAGAATAAAGCATTATATATATATATATATATATATATATATATATATATATATATATATATATTAGCAACTTTGCCGACAGGTATGTAAAGCAGTTACATAGTCGATTCTTCAATAATTATAGCCAACCTAACAGTTGGCAAGTATAAAAATTTCGAATCGCCTGCAGTAAAGTACGCAAGAGGTTGTACAATAGCAAACAAACACTGAGAATCACCCGACAGCTGTTTCTGTCCTTTTGGGACTCATCGGGAGTGAGAGAACTCGAGTGTAAGTTCACTATTGTACAAACGCGCGCTGTCGACTATATGCCCTACTGGAGGGATCACAAAAGGACGAAACAGCTGTCGGGTGATTCTCAGTGTTTGTTTGCTATTGTACAACCTCTTGCGTACTTTACTGCAGGCGATTCGAAATTTTTATACTTGCCAACTGTTAGGTTGGCTATAATTATTGAAGAATCGACTATGTAACTGCTTTACATACCTGTCGGCAAAGTTGCTAACATTTACGTACGTGAACGCTTTCACGAGTCGACACTAGATGTCGAAAAAACTTATCGTTTAAATATTGTGATCCCTCCAGTAGGGCATATAGTCGACAGCGCGCGTTTGTACAATAGTGAACTTACACTCGAGTTCTCTCACTCCCGATGAGTCCCAAAAGGACGAAACAGCTGTCGGGTGATTCTCAGTGTTTGTTTGCTATTGTACAACCTCTGCGTACTTTACTGCAGGCGATTCAAAATTTTTATACTTGCCAACTGTTAGGTTGGCTATAATTATTGAAGAATCGACTATGTAACTGCTTTACATACCTGTCGGCAAAGTTGCTAACATTTACGTACGTGAACGCTTTCACGAGTCGACACTAGATGTCGAAAAAACTTATCGTTTAAATATTATGATCCCTCCAGTAGGGCATATAGTCGACAGCGCGCGTTTGTACAATAGTGAACTTACACTCGAGTTCTCTCACTCCCGATGAGTCCCAAAAGGACGAAACAGCTGTCGGGTGATTCTCAGTGTTTGTTTGCTATTGTACAACCTCTTGCGTACTTTACTGCAGGCGATTCGAAATTTTTATACTTGCCAACTGTTAGGTTGGCTATAATTATTGAAGAATCGACCATGTAACTGCTTTACATACCTGTCGGCAAAGTTGCTAACATTTACGTACGTGAACGCTTTCACGAGTCGACACTAGATGTCGAAAAAACTTATCGTTTAAATATTGTGATCCCTCCAGTAGGGCATATAGTCGACAGCGCGCGTTTGTACAATAGTGAACTTACACTCGAGTTCTCTCACTCCAGATGAGTCCCAAAAGGACGAAACAGCTGTCGGGTGATTCTCAGTGTTTGTTTGCTATTGTACAACCTCTTGCGTACTTTACTGCAGGCGATTCAAAATTTTTATACTTGCCAACTGTTAGGTTGGCTATAATTATTGAAGAATCGACTATGTAACTGCTTTACATACCTGTCGGCAAAGTTGCTAACATTTACGTACGTGAACGCTTTCACGAGTCGACACTAGATGTCGAAAAAACTTATCGTTTATATATATATATATATATATATATATATATATATCCGTAGTAAGTGTCCCTTCAATAAAAAATGGGCCTATTATGGTATTAGAGAATATTCCAACCCAAACATTCACTTTTTGAGGATATTGTGTGTGCGTTGGTACAAATAAATGAGGGTTTTGAGTGCTCCATTGATATTGAACAAACATATCATTATTGCATATCTCCATTAATGTTTCACACAATTTTTGCCTTTGGTCCTACATTTATGCTTTTTTAAAATTTTATGAACTCGACACCTATTTACACTACAGCGAGTACATCGATTTCTTCATCATTGAACCTGCTTCGGACGATTGTGTATATTCCCAGTTTCTTCAAATAGTCGCACTACTCTCATCACTGTACTGCTATTTGGAATTGGCCGATCCGGAAAAAGTGCAGCAAACAAAGCAGAAGTGTTTCTATAGTTTCCACCACTTTCTCAGGGATTGTATACACACTCATTTTCAAAAATTAAATTAGAGAATATTACAATAAGGAACACGCAATAACAATTAATTGTAACGTATACAATACGAGAATTTCATAGCCGTAGTAGATCAATTCAATTTTTTCTATAGTGAAATTCCTATGTTGCGTCTTTCCAGAGACACACGGTATGTGTATGAACAGGGTGTATAACAAATAACTACCTTATATATTTTTTGACAGATTTAGACCAACCGTCGTGGTTTTCAATGTATAGGTAGTTTGTTTTTGAGTAATCAACCTTCCAAAAAAAAATTCAGATCTCTCAATTTACAATTATACTTAAAATATGAAAGAATTCCGATATCGGACTGGCGCTTGTATTTAAGCGCAATAGTCGAACAGCAACTATCCCATTCTTACACATGTTATGTGACGAATATAGATTGTGTATAAGGTAGGAGAACAAAACCGACGTGTAAATTAGCGCTAATCCGATATTGCGGAATTGTTTCATAATTTCAACTTTACCCAACAATACGAGTAAATTGTATACAAATATTAGCATTAATATTTTTTAGTTATTTATTTATGTATTCGTATGGTAATTTATTTTTTATTTTACAATAATCTGTTTAATATTAAATTAGTCATTCGTAATTTTCCTCGTGTTTTTTTTTAAATAAGTAATTTATTTTGGTAATCGCAACTGAAGACTAAAATGATAAGATCTTTTATTAAATTTTTTAAAAGGTTTTCAATTTTTAATTTGAAAAATATTTAATACGAGTAGCTTAGAAGTATAAATTTGCCGCCTTAAATTGTCACTTAGTGGAAATTTTACAGATGTTGCGTTGTAATTCTAATTTTGGCAAAGCTATAAAAGATGAATGTTTTCTGTCTGTACTTCGTTTATGAAATTATTTGAACGCACGAAAGAAATAAGATGTTGCAAAAAAAATCGGTTTTTAATTCGATTAACGTTTTATTAAATTTTTATAAATTTGTTTAATAGGAATATTTTAATGAAAATGTTGTTATTGGAAGCCAACAAAGACTTTAACATTTACCAATTTAAAGCATAAACTTAACATCCAATCTTATAAAGTCATAGAAGACTACTCAAAATTCAATTTATTTCAAGAATACATCGTCAAACTAACCACCAACACACACTGTAAAATGAAAACACATACAAATACTTCAATCAAACGAATACTTGAAAGACTATATCTAACAACAAATACAAACCACCACAACTCGAACTATACACGCCACAATCAAACTACTAAACAACCTTAAAGTAAGAATAATACAAATAATTGCAACATTTAAATTAAATTAAACTTTTCAAGTTTAAATCATCTATTTCTATACTGCAATACATAACACAGACGCTAATAATGATATTTTTTAATGTCACTATTAGAGATAGAGAAAGAGAGAGACATAATATTTTAATTTATTAAGTCATAAGTATACGAACTTTTTATCTTATGTACAAACATTGAATATTTTTAACTAAATAATTACATATGTAATTGACAAATCCTTTCTATTGTTACTATAATGGTTATGAATGTAACTATTTTTATTCACAATCATTCAATACTGTAATGTGTTAATTCCTAACAGTTTAGAGTTCGGGAAAAGTATTATTCCTAGCTGCTAAGATTTTTTCGTGGGTTAAAAGTTAACAGCTGTTCACTTTCCGACCTAGAATAGGTTCTAGACAAAATATGGACCAGAAAAACGACAAGTATGCCGAAAGTTTCTTAAAAAATGTATGTAGGCAGTCATAAAAAAACAACACTTTTTACATTAACTCATTTATCTTAAGTTTTTAAAATGTCTTCCATTTTCTCCAGGGCATATGTCTATTCTTGCTAGGAAGGACCTTTCTACATTTCGGAGCATTGGGGGTGTAATTGTTTGCGAACGCGTTGATTATTCTTTATCGCATGTTCTGTTCTGGACGTACCTAATAAAGAAGGTTTTAACTGATTCTCTCTTCCAATCTAACGATTTTCGAAAATTATGTTTAACACAGCTCTTGCCTGTTGTGAGGGATGGGCTTGTTGCAAGTTGTAACCACATATTTTTTTAAAAAATGTGTTAAAAATTCAAAATACATGTGGCATGTGGTCGGCAAGATAAACTTTTAAAAAGGTACCACATGTTCATCAACAATTCCTCCTCAAACATTTATGGATTAAAAGTAAAATGTGTGTCTTGCGACTTCTCGTGTTAAAATGGACACGTGTAAATAGTATAAACTAAGTAAATGCCAACAGTTAACTGTAAAGACTTGTGTACGTTAAAGTGCATGGCGCCATCAAAGCGATGGTTTTAATGCTTAAAACAACACGTGAGTCGATAAAGCCAAGATAACTTATACAGAAGCATACACGCACGTACACACCCAAGTCTTTACAGTTAACTGTTGGCATTTACTTAGTTTATGGATTAAGATGTTGACGCATCCATTGTCATTAATTGTGACCTCATCACAAAATAAGAAAAATAATGGATTTTCTTAAAGGCCAAGTCGAGTCTACTCACAACACTCAACTTTGAAAGTCACTTTCACTCAGAGCCTGGTCCATTGGAATGTGTTATCCATAAAATTAATATTTTTTAAAAATTATTTGAATTGTCAGCTTCTTCTTGCACACGTGACTGAGTAACGTTTGGATTTTCTGTAACTGTCAACAAAACTGCTAATTGATTTTTCTCATTTGTTACCGTTTTAATTGTGTCTTATTGTTTTTTGAGATCTACGCTCTCATTTTCAAGAAAATGCTCGAAGTATTTGCTAATAGTATTGGTTCTGGATGGCGCTTTTCGAAAATTGAGTAGCATACATTGTTTTAACACCTATTTTTACGCTCCATCTTGTAAATAAGAAAAAAAACTACCCGACGGCTTTTTTCCTATTCTTGGAATATAAACAAAAATATTGAGTGTACACATTTTTTACACTAATTGTTTAACAGTATCTCCAAGAATAGCAATTATACAAAAAATGTTATAAAATGAAAGTTGTTGTAAATTCTATTATCTATAACTCTTATTTGAATTATTTATATCTAAAATTTAATTTTCGTTAAATTCCAGTCTTAAAATGTTTTAAAGGAGCAAACGCTCAGCTGTCTTAAACAAGCAGCTACCGCGCTCCGTCTTGAGTTATTAAAACAGTTATTAGGTTCGATGTAGACGCTAATTTAATATTTTTAACAACATTTTTTATGACGCGGCATTATTTCAATACGTGTTTACACTTTTGTTAGTATCAGGGCAACGGTACACCTTATTTAGACTCGGCCGCTTCGACGCGAGCTCATCTCAACGCAAGCTCACGTCGACGCGAGCCTATCTTGGCCCGAGCTCATCTCGATGTGAGCCTATCTCGTGTAAGATTATATTTGCGCTAGTGGGTGTTTTTGTATTTTCAGTTTGGTTGCAACTGCAAACAACGCATGTGATTGATATATGATTGACATCAAGGGCATTTTTTGTAAGTGTTACGAAAATTAAAAGAATAACTATTATTATTATATATAATAATTGTTCCGTCTGATTGTTTTGGCCGCCTTTTTCCCGTAGTTTTTCACTCCGTCGACTTTCTTTCTGGGATTTTTTACTGGTTTTTTATTTCCCGGCCTTTTTTCCACGGCTTTTTATTCCGTTTCCAGTTTTTGGAAATAGAAGAAATCGGCCCATTGTACAACATTTTCACATTTTTGCACAAGCCTTTTTCCGAGTAAATTTGGGCATTTTAATGAAAATCTGTTGTCTAGTATTTTGAAAGAATAAGAAAACTAGAACTTGTCAAACTATTTATGTTGGATAAATGTAAATATTAAATTGAATATACTGTCAATTTTTAAATCAATGGAGAGCGCAATAATTGATTAAAAAATACTAAAGTTAAAAAATACCAAGGCATTTATCGGTTATTAATAACCAAGGTACGTATACCGGGTAATTTTTTAAATGAAAACACTACCCCGGTGACTTTCAAAAAGCAATATTTTGTAAAAAACTACACATAGGGTAAAGAATAAGTAATTGTTACGTAGGTAAACTTTTATATATCTCCTGCTGTCAGCTTAGTAGGATTAGTACATGTGTACACTAAGGAGTTATACGCCGAGTTAAGGAAAATTGTAACACCTTTTTTACACTATGATTTAATACTTGATAGAAACACTGTATACAATGAAAATATTTTTAGAATGTGGAGCATAAGTGTGCTTACTTACTTACACCTCCCTGGGCCACCCTGTATACTAAAAAATGCCTTTTACAATTATTATTATTATCTATTTTGTCAAAATCAATTTTCCCGCTATTAGTAGGTTTCTGATTACCAAATGTGCTAGAGTTTGTCCTAGTTTTTGTATTTAGTTTTATTTTGTTGGCTAGTGTAATTATAAAACTTCGCATCTTATAATTATAATCTTATATTGATTTAAAATCAAAATGTTTATCACTCTCTAGTTTCTTCAGTGTTTTCGACAAATTATAGTTAGTGTACTAGAATTTTGAATTTCTCTTAAAGAATATCTATTACACAAAAAAGTTACCAAAGAAAAGTTTTTACATTATTTATTTGAACAATTTATTTTTCAACGCATGTTTATAATTCACTTTTGGAGCCAAGTTACGTGTTTAAGCAGGTTTGAGACAGTATACGACTTAAGACATTGCCATATTTAATTACATACATGCAATCCATCGTAACCGTTGAAAAAGTTGAATGTTGCGTTGGTAACGTAAAAGAGTAGGGACCCGGTTGTATACTCAAAGATAAAATTCAGCTTTACAATGTTATCTAATGTATTATACTTCTTGTAATACAAATGTTATGTTATAATTTTATGAGAAAATACGGTTAAACAAAACGTACGTTTCCCCAAATTCCTATGCAATTAAATTACAATTACTAAAATTTGTTAATGAAAAGAGGAAATTGGACCGAAAAAACCTTTAATTTAATTTTTAATTATAATGACGTCTATTTGCTAATTGTTATTAACGTAATTATGCCTAAAAGTTGTTAATTTCGTACAGTCCATTACAACAATGACAATTAAATATAAAACTTACCTAATAATAATTAAATTAAGAGTAAAATTACAACACATGGTTAGTTTCCAGTTACTGTTCTTTATAATGATGAAATGTGAACTTTTATCATTCTAATTTTAATTTAATAGCCACATTTTCAGCTGCAACTTGATATCATCTTTCTTTTAACAATGACTAATTTACAATACAAAAGCTTGGTTGTACAAACAATAATTAATTCTGTTGTTAAGTACTATCTTCTGCCCGGAGTGTACTATTGCCGGTACACGCCTCAAAATTTTGTAACTGCTTCATTTCCATTTCACGTGGGCAAGATTTCCAAGCTTACTATGGATGGCCTGTACGTTTGTAGAGTTAAACATTTCGAGAGAGGAAAGTGGATGGCTTCGAAATTTGTCAGTTAGGGAACCGGACTTTTTATATGTATTTCTATTAACATGTTACATCCATGTTATTAGCTGTGTTTAATATTAATAATTATTTTATTGTCTTAGTACAGTCACTAAGTACACATTTTTAAAAAATTTTAGGTTATATAGGGTAGTTCAAAAGGTTATGGAAGCATAAACTTTTAATTTTTTTTTAATGTAACACATCGTATTTTCTTCAAGGTTCAAAAAGATCTCATTGAAAGAATTAAAAAATATAGCATGTCAATGTATGAATTGTACAGGGTAATTTAGAACATATAGCTTAAAAATGATACCTACTTTAACTCCTGTTATAAAATAACTATCTTTTTCTAAATATTGTTAGTACAATGAATTGGCTTTTAAACGACATAATACATGTGGGGTATAAGATATTGGAAACAATAAATATTTTACAAAATCAAAAATTTTGTATTTACATGCAAAAATTTAAGTAGGTACCTACCTTAAATTTTTACTTAATATTTCCTGCATATTTTGGAAATTCTAAAGCATTATAATGATTTGTAAATTGCCATTAAATTGGTATTAATGAACTTACCGAGAATAAAAGTAATTAATATTAAACACAGCTAATGATCATGGAAATAACGTGTTAATAGAAATACACGTTAAATTATTTCAAGTTACTATATGACAGAGTTAATTGCTTCGCGGTGCACATTTCCTTTCTTAAACATTGATTTTTATCCTACAACGTATTTGTTTTTTCCACTTTTTCTATCAAAATTATTAAGTTGCCAGGCTGTTAAGACGTTTATTTTATTTTATGAGCAAAATATTTTATGTCGGCGCACCCTTTCTATACTCTTTTACACATTTTTGATATCTAAACAATGTGGAGTTCCGCGCGAAACGCTTGTTTTAAAGCTGTCGGTAATATATTTTCAAATCTTAAACAAATTATGGTGTGTTTCATTTAAAAAGTATAAGTTTATCCTGTCGAGATTTAATCGAAAATAATCTAAAAATGTGCACTCAGTAGGTACTAAAAATTTTTAAAATTATATCCATGTAATCTGATTTTCCCGCATTTGTTTATAAAAAATACCTTATTTTGATAATAACATCAATGTCAGTAATGGATCACCCAGTACAATTACTAAGTATTGCTTGATCAGATTCAACCATACCTAAAAAGTATTTTAATAGGTAGGGTCGCAGGGAGATGAAACCCCCACGGATAATGGCACCCTACGGTACGCCACTGAATTAGAAGTAAGTTGATTATTACAAGCCACTGTAACTTCATTAGCGATTAATTAATTTGTTTTGCTAATAATTCTTAAAAACATGTAAAATATGCTCCAACTCTTAATAGTACTTTATTAAAACCTCATATTTAATTTCGTTATAAACGTTATAGAGAAAAACGATTTGTGGATTAATTGTAATTTCTAAAAAAAAATTTGAATAGCATAATAAAACGCGATTACATTTTTCTACTGTAAGTCCGCAAAGGTTGTACAATAGCAAACAAAACCGAGAATCACTCGACAGCTGTTTCGTCCTTTTGGGACTCTTCAGAAAAGAGAGAACTCGAGTGTAAGTTTACTATTGTACAAATGCGTGCTTTGCGAACTTACAGGAGGCGATTTGGGATTTTTATTTTTGGCTTATAATTATTGAAGGATCGACTAATGTAATTGCTTTTACATACCTGTAGACAAAGTTACTTAATGCAAACCATTTGCGTACGTGATCGCTGACACGAGTCGACACTAGGTGTCGCAAAACTTATAGTTTTTTCTACTAAAAAGTTACAAAATTGTAAATGCATATAAACCATTTTCCTATGAAGTTGAAATGCCACATGGAACAATGGTTTTCTTCTAAGTGCGTAAAGATTTTTCGAGTCTGTGGTTTAGGCACAACATTATAAACACATAGTATAATGGATTTACTGAAAACAAATTAAGAATAGTAATAATAATAACCACAACGTCGAGAACAAACATACAAAAAAAATAGAAAAGTATAGTCCCCTGGCACAAGAAATCAGAACAATATAGCAACAAGAAAAAGTAATAATAGTTCCAATCATCATCTCCGTTACCGGAATAACACCCCACACATTCACCAATGGTCTACAACAACTCAATCTATCACCCCACATTCACTCACACATTCAAAAAGCAGTAATTCTTAACACAACAACTATAGTCAGGAAGTTCCTGCAACAATAGTCCAATAGATACACTGACTTGAACTTGAAACCCAATAATACAAATATTTTACATAAAATAAGTGTACAGGGTTATTCACTATAAATTACCCACCCCTTATTATCGTTATTATTGCTCGTAGAAAAAAATGAAAGTTGTATGGTTTTAACTGAATTTTCTTAAAATGCCATCAATAGTTCAGTTACAAAAATAGGATGTATTTTTTTAATGTAACACCCTGTATATTATTATATTTTTGAAGAGACTTTTTTTTCTGGTTTTAAAAAATATAATATGTTAATAAAGATCAAGAAGATCAATGGAGCAAGATGAGAGCCTTGAGGAACACCAGAGTGAGCTGATATAGGAAAGGAAACAAATCATCTGTATTGAACTACTTGAGAGCAATTGGAAAGGCAGCTTGTTATCCAAGAGAGTAACGGACCGTGAACATCAATGTTGGATAATTTATTAATTAATATCTTATGATTAACACTATCAAACGCTTTTGCAAAACGCTTTTGCAAACGCGTTCTCATCAAAAGCTTTATAAATAAAATGTTGAAAGCAAAGAAGATTCGTGGTAGTAGAACGGTTAGGATAAAGGCCATGTTGTTGTTCTATAATAATTTTTTGAGTAGAGGGAACATAATTGAGACAACATTTTTTCAAAAAGTTTTGGATTTTCTGAGTTTTTAGTAATTGGTTTATAGTTCTTGATATCACTTTTACTTTTTGCTTTGTGGATGGGCATAACAAAACTAATTTTCCAAAGATCCGGAAATATTTCAGAAAACAATGATTTACAGAAGAAAATGTATATGGGATACGCTAAGGCATTACAACATTTTTTAGGACAAAAGCAGATATTATCTGGGTCATAGTTATAAGATAATCTAATTAGTTCATTTAAAATGTTAGCAACACTAATGTTTGTTTTATGTAGATTAATAGAGTTTAGAGAAAAATCTGTTTTTGAGATAACTATTATTATTCATTCTATAAACAGAAGCAAATGTTTTGCTAAAAGGTTTAGTATTTCTTGACCATTATTTCTTGTAAATGAATTAAGGATCATTTCAGATTGTAAATAATTTTCTTCTTATTGATTTTTAACATGACATGTGTCCAAAAGTATTCAGATTTAGTTTTAATTTTACTTTGTATAAAATTTATGTAAGAAACGTTTTTTTTGGTTTTGAATATACGCTTAATAGGAACAAAAATAGTAAAGCTTTCATACAATATATCATAAAAATGTTCAACAGCTTCGTTTACATTTAAAGATAAAAGAAAATTCCAATTTAAATTAGATAGGTAGTAACATAAGTAACAATAATTACCATTAAGAAAAGCATAATAATACATAATCGAGGGTTGATTTAATAACACTCAAAGTTTATCAATAACACAGGATGATATTTGTGTATAGGAACCAGTTCTTCTAAATTACATTCTACAACGGTATTGGAAACGTTTGAAAAACTAAATCCAACATTCTTTGATCACAATTTTTTGTATTGTATTAAAGTGATTATTTAAAAAAAAACGTAGCTACTAGTCCGACTCTGCGTTTTAAACCAAATACAATGGTTACAAGGACACATTTTTTAAATTAGTAACTTTATAACTTAAGTACCGTTGGAGAGATATTCCGCATGTGTTTATTATAGTGTGACATTAATATTTTGGTTTGGATAGTCAACTTATATTCAGCACTCAAAAAAATCACCACTTCTCCTTAGAGGCTTTTTAGGAAAGAGGGAAGCTCTAAAACTACTAAACGGTGAAATAAAAACTGAAGGTTTATCGTACTATTATTACCATAACGTAAAGTAAGATCGAAACACAAACAATTCTGATCACTTCTTAGGTACTATTTATTCCAAAAATTAATACGTCGTTGTTAATTCTGTGGAAAAGCAGATTGAAAACATGGTAAAGCAATATCAATGCTAAACGTATGGCGGAAAACCGGTCGATGCCAGGCACGCAACGGTCACGTTACAGTCATGCATGTCAATCACTACTTCTTTTCACCCAACAGATACTATAGAAAGCGATGTCAGTAAGATCTCTACTCCAGCATCAAGCTTCCCTTTGCATTTGGTCGGTAGGTAATTGAGAAGAACATTGGAACAACTCGCATATTAATCAAAATAAAATCTAATAAAAAAGGTTTCGTGTTTTCTTGGAAAAAAAAACGGCAACACGCACAAGAAGGTAGTTTTGGTTTGGTTGTAGATGGTTTAACCGCAAATGATATGACGCTACTGCCACGCCCAACATGTCCTTGAGTCATCAATTTCAGGAAACCAAGGATTTGGCACGTTTGGACTCAACCAAAAGATAAAAGTACAAGCAAAAACGAATAGTGAGTTCAAAAATTGAGGTCGCTTTCATGTCACCTTGAACTCATTCTTTCGCATGAATAATGAAAGGTTTTTCGCAATCGAAAAAAAAAATGTTTTGAAGAATTGCGCGACTTTGTAATTTTGCGTAATAAAGAAAACTGCTAATGCGCACGCTATTAAAATTGATGCGATTAGATTTTGTTTAGCTGTCAATTTAGCATTTCAATGCGTATCGTTTATCGGGTGTTCAGTTTCATAATTTCAGCGTTTGTACAAAAATAAGTATGTGTGCGCAAAAAAACCGTTCAACGTATTTAATGTAGACATTTTTCACCCTGAATCGACGCAACTTTTCAAACACACCGGTACGTTATCTTTCTCTTCGTACATTCGGTCGCTCCCTCTTTTGTGTGCTGCGCAGTTTAGTCGCACATATTGATTTGAGCGAAATAAAACTAATTTTCACATAATGAAATACTCGTTAAGAAAACGAACGTAAAATAATTAGTTTTAGTTGATTTCACCGGTAAAACGTCAATTCGTGTAGCTTTAATAACGAAAAATGCCTGTAAATATGAAATTTTCGCATTTCTAAATTGACGTAACGCTTGCGCATTCACTACGTTACCGGATTCTCTTCAATAACGGGAGTCCTCGGTTTTCGTCGACGGCACTGTTTGTGGAAGTGAACGACCCAAGTTTTGTAATTATATATGCGTACTTACTGGTTTCGTGCTAATCAAAACCGCGGGAAATAGAACTGTTGTGTACAAAATGTGATCGGACGTGTATTGTGCTTATGTCAAATAAAATAGGCAGTTAATTCGCCTTGTTGTCGTTGTTTAGAATGATCGAAGAAGCACTCGAAAGTATGGTGACGCATTTAGTTCAGTGTACGTGCAATGGTACGATCAACTGCCCAAAAACCTGCAACAACGAAGTGGTAGAACATGAGGATCTTGCGCTTAAACAACCAATCTCGGCGATATGCACATCGGACGCCCAAAACAAAACATTCATGGCGTGGAATTCGATTTTAAAAGGTTTGCTGACACAATGCACTCAATTGTCGAGCTTTGGGAGGGAAATGATCAACAGCCCGAGTCCGTTTTCGCTAAACTGGCAACAAATACATAACAGGAAAGTATTGGCGCCTTTAGCCTTAAAACAAAATACAGACAATATAATTGCGGGAAATTTAGATATGAAAAGAAAAAGGAAATCCGATTTAGATAATACGAGTTGGATGCCACCCAATAAAATTCCTAAACTAGATCTTAGCATAGACAATCTTAAATTATGTAGTGTAGTACTAAAACGAACTTCCGCTAGAAATTTATTATTACAATATAGGTGTCTAAGTAAAACCCCGTTTGTCAAATTATTCGATGTATTAAAAGAGATTCCGCAAGAACGCGAAGAGGAAGAGCCCGTAGAACAGAACGAATTTATGAATTTTTTTGGTTTACAAAGTAGCGAAGCGGTTAACACGAGATCTGCCGCCGAAATCAAAACCGGCCATCCAATCAAACTAACCAAAACCGTAGGCATACCGTTTTCATCGATCTACGGCCAGACTTTGCTAAACAGAGAACGCCATTGTTTCCCACAAGAGGCCGCGCTTAAAAAAATCGAACGTACCGATTGGTATTTGAAGCCGACGAGAATAAATTTAAATTCGGATTATTCGCCAGTAATTACGTACGACAAGAAACCAAAATACACTAGAACTTACAAATTTCCAAAGAAACAGTTTCATCATAAGCCGAGATCGTTGAAACGCGAGTTTTTAGAATATCTCTGTAAGCCTGTGCACGTGAAGCTCGAACTTATGGACATTACCTCCATTTTGGCCAAGAAAAACGAACAGCCGTTGCCCATTCCCGAAGAACCGATCGTCAATGAAGAGGAGGTTGTCGCCGTGGTTTTGGAGGATCCGATCACTATTTCGGATGACGAAATAATTATAAGTGACAGTGAAAGCGTGCAACATGTGGACTTAACTGACGATTTTTCAGATTATGTGGACGTAATCGAATGGAATGACAATTCTTGTACAATTTCTGTTGATAGAATAGCGAACAAAAGAAATGTTAGAAGATCATTTAGATTAACTTGTGGTACTCTTTTATAATTGGTTGTACATATTGTACTTTCACTAATGTGAAATGATTAGTAGAGCTGATGCAGCTCATATTATAAATTAAAGGATCATATTGCTTCCATCATTTTCACTTTGTGCCTCAAAATTTCAATTTCGTTTATTTAATAATTTACGTTTAGTGTATGACTTTGTTTGAAGACCAAATTAATTCAACAATTGTTCACATATCAGACAGTTATATTAATACATAAAAGACTAACTTGTATTAATATATACTTACTTTTAAGGCATAAAATCTAAGACTGTACTATTTCTCACTAATTACAATTTGTGATAGAACGCTATTAACCAATATTTATATTTGTTTATATTATTTATTAAATTAATCGGTTTTGCATGAGTGTGAATTCAGTTAGTTTTGTAAAGAAAAAAAAATTTTCAAAGAAGAAACTAAAAAATATTAAAAACGCAATATCGTAATCAGGAATTGTTTGCACAATTAATTTGTTATAACTTAATTTGTTAGTACTTAGTACAAAAACTAATTGTTAAAAAAAAATGTGCAATTTCCTATGTAATTTTTGACAGTTTATTGAATGTTTATACTTAAAGGAATTTTGTTAAGTTAGTAATTTGTACAAATTCAATTTTTGTACAATATATTATATTAGATTTTGAATGTAACGATTATTTTTATATTTAATAAATTGGTTGCCACGTTATTAATTTTAATAAAATTTTCATTAGCGAAACGCTTAAGAATTTATTTTCGTTTAAGAAAGTAAATTCGCGGCATATGTACACTTTTATCAATTGATATTAATTTTTTATTATACGTAATGCGACACCAATGAAATAAATTTCGAACAAAAATTATAAAAATTTGAGAGTAGATTAAATTAATACAAAAATTATTTATGAAGAAAATTCTTAGTTTTTTAGACATTGACCATATAATTATGTAAATACAAAAAAGACATAACAAATAAGTATTTAACATAGTTGTAAGTTTATTGTTATTTAATTTATAGAAAATTTATTTGTATCAATTGCCCTCGTATTATATAAATATGTATTTGTCATTTTTACGGTATTTAAAATAAACAAATTTAATAAAATTATTTTTTTTATAGTCCCAACATCATTAATTCAATGGCATTCGTAGAACCATTTTACATTCTTATCATTCACATTGTAATTGTGTGCAGAATATCGTGAACATCTACTTAATGTTTAATTTAATGATTATTTTATTCCGAGTATGGTTGTCAACAATTACTTAATTATTAATTAAAAATGTATATGGAAAGATGTAATTTGAATTAAAATAATCAAACAGTTTTTTATGTGTATGCTTGTTGGGCGTTTAGTAAATTGTATATGATGTTGAAGGTGTAGTATAAATATAATTTGGTACTAATTAAAAACCTCCATTTGATAGGGGCCAATCGTCGGAAAATTGTTACATTTTTACCTCCATTAAATTAAACAATTTTTAATTAAAATCAACTACTGGTGGAATCACACCCACTTCATAAATAATTGGGTACCTTGAACGTAGAATGTATATAAGAGGGATTATAAAATACAGCCAAATAAATTTTTAAAAAATAGGGGTCATTAAATGTTAATATTTTTATAAATTTCACAGAATGGTACTGTACCAGAAGCCGCCATTCGCTATTTAAGAAACGGCAAAATATTTACTAGGTAAAGTTGATAGCGTAAAAAAGAATTTAATGAAAATGAATGTTTAATTTTAAAATGAAGTAAGTAATTTTAATAAATAAATTAATAAATTTAATAAATAATTATAGACAAAAAACGTTGAAATCTTCATTAAGGCCCCTACGTGTTTTATAAAGTTTTTTAAATTAAAAGTCTAATATACCTCTCATTTTAAGCTAAGAACATTTAAATACATTTAGGGTGGAGGCTGAAAACAAAATTAATTTGCTCATGTCTATCTTTTAAAAACAGTTTGTTTTGACTGCATGAAAAACTATATACTGTTTATTTACATCAAAGTGTATAGGCACAGTATAGTTAACTGATTTATTAATGAACAAAATAATCTTCTTTATGGACAGACCCTAAAAACCATTAAATCGTTTATTAAGGCGACGTTTAATTAAAATCAACTACTGGTGAAATCACACTCATTTCATAAATAATTGGGTACCTTGAACGTAGAATTGAAACATGTATATAAGAGGGATTAGAAAAAACAGTCAAATACATTTTAAAAAAATAGGAAAAATTAGGTAAGTGTTAATATTTTTGTAAATTTCACAGAAACCGCCATTGGTACTAATTTTTTTTGTTTTAATTATGATTGTAATAACAATCTTGTCCATGGATTCCACGTCTAAGTCGCTATTTGTGTTTTTTATTGACAAAACGGCTTAAAGATAATTTTCGCCTTGAAAAGCCTCCATTTGATAGGGGCCAAACGTCGGAAAATTGTTACATTTTTACCTCCATTAAAAAAATAATTTTTAATTAAAATCAACTACTAGTGAAATCACACCCATTTCATAAATAATTAAGTACCTTGAACGTAGAATTGAAACATGTATATAAGTGGGATTAGAAAAAACAGTCAAATAAATTTAAAAAAAAATAGGGATTATTAAATGTTAATATTTTTGTACAGAATGGTACCTACTGTACCAAATATTAAGTGGTTAAGTTGATCACGTAAAAAGAATTTAATGAAAATGAATGTTTATTTTCATAATGAAGTAATTTTAATAAATTAATAATAATAAAGTAATTAATTTAATAAATAATTATAGAAAAAACATTCAGGGTGGAGGCTGCAAGACAAACTAATTTGCTCATGTCTCTCTTTTAGAAACAGTTTCAGTTTTGACTTCATGGGTCTGTCAGGCCAGAAAAACTATACAGGGTGGTGCATTTGTAAACGGGTCATAGAAATTAGCATTGTGATCTGATTTTTTTCGAATTTCTGCTCGCCCTTTCAAGTGACAAAAATGCTAAAATTATTGCGCATAGCACTCGCTATGAGAAATCAGCTGAATTACACGGTCCTTTTGAAAATTCACCAATACAAATTAGTAATTTTTTATGTTTATTTATTGTAACCTTCCTATTTAATTTAGTTTTAATATCATTCGAAGCTGTTCCTTGGGAATAAAGCTTTTTATTTGCTTATTAATGACTTTCCTTTCAGCCTTACTGTCAAAACGTAGGAATGTTGATTGTTTAGGCAACCTAATACTATTTTTCTTTCATTATCAAAACTTACTTTTATTTCTATTGGCAAATATTGAAAACAACGTGAAATTCAGCTGACTCTTAATAGCAACAGCAATACTAACTAATTTTAGCTTCATTTTGATATCACACCCATTAACCTATGACCCGTTTTCAAAAGCATCATCCTATATAATGTTCACATACATCAAAGTGTATAGACACAGTAATTAACTGATTTATTAGTGAACAAAATAATCTTCTTTAAGGAGGGACTTTAAAAAACATTAAATTGTTCATTAAGGCGACGTTTCCCCTTATTATTTATGTGCACTTTCCATTCATGTTTAATACTTTACGTTTATTCGTCCAATCAAATTGTGTATCTTATTTTTCTGTTATTTATCTGAAACTATGTTAATGTCACATGTCGTATGTTATTTATAGTTATTTTAAGTGACGAATCAATTTCCAGTTTTGTAGGCTTGAGGAAGTGTATGTAAGATTGGACGAAACGTCGCCATAAAAAAACAATTTAATGATTTTTAGTGCACCTCTAGGTCATTATTAAATCAAATATAAGAGAAAATATTTATCTATCGACTATTGAATTCCTCATATAATGGCATCTCCGTCCGTAAGTGGTTTAAATTCCTATCATGATAGAGATTTTAACCTAAAAACATTATTCAGACATCCGCTGTCTTTATATCTTTTCAGTCTGGGAAAACTTTGATTACAACAAAATTGATGCATGCCCAATTCGTAGTTCTATTAGTCAGAATCAGCCTCTAAGCATATAATAGTATATTCTGGAACAATGTTAGAATGAAAATTGGTGCGAGTGAGGTTCCCAAAACCGAAAGAAAAGAAAAACACAAGAATATTTATTCTTACCGTGTAATAGACTATACTTTCTCTACGACGGAAGGTTTGAAATAAATATTTTAAGATACAAATAATTATTATTTGCATGCCGAATCTGCGGTGACAGTCAAGGTTATATTGTTGCACCAATGTGAGAAACAATTTCTATCTAAAGTCTATTTACGTTAAGAATAAGATGACGATAATTTTTAAAACTGCCTTTTAGAGGCAGCGCTCTGTAAGAATTAGATGCACGTCACAAACGCAATTGCGCGAAGTATGACGTAAGATTGACTTCTGTGGCGTAGATAAAGTTGAGTTGGTTTAAAAATATAAATGATTGATGTCAGTTACGTTAAAAAATACTGGTACCAATAGTTCTAAAATTACTTAAATACGAATATCGAAATAACAGAATAACTATTGAACACTCAAACTGCGGTAATTTATTTACACGGTTATGGATGCGCCTAACTAAACTTATTTTTGTTTGTGCGCAGAACGTCATCTTTGACGTAGGTATGTAGTTCTAAGAGGGCGTGGTCTCTACCATAATGTAAATTAAATTACTTTACTTATGTTAAGTTGGCGAAACTTCACAATGTTGTGCAAGTAGTAGAAAACATGACAACCTTGTAACCAACTACTGCGTGACGTCATCCTATTGCTATCGTGAAAGAACTTTAGTTAGAAAGTAATTGCATTTACATTACACAGGCCTAGAGGGGTGCTCAAATGTTTTTCATTCTCAAGAGTGAGAATGTTATCATTGTGTAATTTAATTTTTTTCAGGAATGTGACATTATGTATTGGTTGTTGAAACGAAACATTTCTTGATATTAGCAGATGTAGGAAAAGTATAGTTGAAGAACACGGGAATAAAGAGTAACTTTAAATGCCAAATGCTTTATCTTTTATTACCAACTAGGTATTAAGTTCAAAATCGAGAACTTTTTGTATTCTGAACATGCACACAACTGTTTTAGGTTTATAGTTCTTAGACCTGGCAAAAAAGACAGTAATTTGCGAAATACATAGAAACCTAAAACGTGTCAGTACATAGATTGTGACTCTTTTACCAGCTAGTAATTCACTAACGATGATTTTTAATTATATGGCTAGAATAAGATATAATTTTTCTAATTGAGAATTGAACTTCTGTTGTAAAACTGACATATTACAGTTTCAAACAAAATTTTATACGCTTTTAAACATGAGTAATGAGTAGTGGTTCATTTATAATCGGTATTATTTCAATTAACTACTACGTAATTGAAAATTGATAAGAATATTTATTTTATAATTGGAGTAGAAGAAGTAAAATATAGGAGTATGTACATACAACCAGTTTGTGACGTCATGGCGGTTAGCCGTCCATGCGCAGAAAAATTAACGCTGTTCTGCACATTATGAAAAAACGCTGTTACTCAACTCGTAAATGCAGCCATTTGCATTTTTTGCTTTCGGTTGTAATTATTGTAATTTTGAGCTTTTCCTTCTGTTTTATTTATAAAACTGTTATTTTCAAGATACAATTTATTATTTCCTCGTGTTTTGTAGTTCATACTATAAATAATTAAACCTGTATTGATGTAGGGGAGATGGGCCTAAAATGACATACTCGGGTAAAATGACATATATTATTTATTTCCGTTTACACTCGTGTTAGATCGCTGAAATTATGAATTGCCGACCAATCACCACGTGATAGTCGTACTCTGTTAGTTATAGACGTTAAGTGCAACCGTTTTGTAAATTACGTTAACAAACGTATATGCGAGCTTCAATAGTTTTTGAGGTACACTTTTAAGAAAAAGAAAAATCAATATTTTCATTAATTTGGGGAACTGTGGTGAGAGATAGTAAAAGACTGTTTATTATGTATTAACATGTTTATTTATTAGAAAAACTACTTAAAAAAATGTAAAATTTTGAACTAAAAATCACATGTTTTGGGTAAAACGACATACCTTCGGTCGGGGTAAATGACATACTATGTCATTTTGCCCTGATGCATATTTCCCATACTAATATATCTTGCGCCAAATTATTTCAGAAATTGTAAAATGCTAATTAATGTACAGATGGTCGGAAAATACAAGAGGAAGACAAATAGACAAAGTTGGAGCAAAGAATCGATGGACCAGGCTATTCGGGCAGTAGAAAACAACGAAATGGGTTGGTTAAAAGCAGCGAAACAATTTGGTGTACCACAAGCTACCTTACGAAGGCGATGCAAAAATGGTAAGAATAAGATCGTTCAGGGTTCAACTAAAGGTCTAGGCAGATACCAAACAACATTTAGTGTTAATGTTGAAGAAGAACTTATTGATCACGTCAAATTGTTAGAATCTCGCTTTTTTGGGTTGACTTCAACAGACCTCCGAAAACTAGCTTTTCAAATTGCGGAAAGTCATAATTTGGACCACCGATTTAACAAAGAAACCCGTATGGCAGGCTGGGATTGGCTAACGGGTTTCCGAAGGCGACATCCCGATATAAGTTTGCGAAAACCTGAAGCAACTAGTGCTGCCGCGCTATGGGTTTCAATCAACCGCGAGTGAAATCATTCTTTGAAATGTATAGCAAAACCATTTCTGATAAAAAGATTAATTTCACCAGAATATACAACGCTGATGAAAGCGCACTTTCAACAGTTCAAAAACCCCTAAAGTATTCGCTACTACAGGTAAAAAGCAGGTTGGTGCAATAACCAGTGCAGAAAGGGGACAACATGTAACTGTGGTCTGTTGCATGGGAACAACTGGCCATTTTGTGCCACCGGCTATAATATATCCTCGAAAAATTTAAAAATGAATTAATAGATGGAGCTCCTCTCGGAACCATTGGGCTTGTACAAGAGAAAGGCTGGATGACTGGACCAGTGTTTCTACAATGGTTGCAGCATTTTCAAGGTACGTCAAGCCTAGTACAGACGATAAGGTTCTCCTTATTGTAGATGGTCATGCCAGTCATAAGCATTTGGACGTTCTGGAATTCGCCAAAGCTCATGGTATAGTTCTGGTTTGTTTACCTCCCATTGCACCCATAAGTTACAGCCCCTTGATGTTTCATTCTTCGGTCCACTAAAAACGTTCTACGATCAAGAAGTTTCCAAGTGGCTAAAGGAACATCCTGGAAGAGTGGTCACGCAATATCAAATAGGCTCATTATTTGCTGTAGCTTATGGGAGAGCAGCTACCATAAAAACGGCGACTGGTGGTTTCGAAAAATGTGGGCTTTTCCCAGTAAATCCAAATGTATTTGAAGAACATGAATTTGCTCCAAGCGAAACTACAAATCGCCCCATTACCGATGTTGCTCAATCAGAAGAAGGTTTGCCTCAACAAAGTCAAGGAAGGATGGAAAATCTTATGACTCCGGAAAAACACATTTCTGCCATTCATAATCCGATCACTCATTATAGTCCTAAAGCTGGTCCTTCATATTATATTCCTAAACCACAATCTGTTCTTCATGAAGATACAACCAATAAAACTTTACCAGCAAACAAACCTAGAAAACTTAGTAGAATATCAGAAATAAGTCCAATTCCTGAAGTATCCTTTGAGAAGAGGAGCAAAAGAAAGAATACCCAGGGAGCCGCTGATATGACCAGCACTCCGTTTCTTAACGAAACCCGAAGAAAAGTTGCAGAAAAACTAGAAAAAGAAAGGCGTAAGTCAGCAAGAGTTGTCAAAAAGCGAGTAGAACTCGAAGCTGAAGATCAATCTGAAGAAATTGATCCATTCCATGAGTCGGATGATGATGATGCTTCATGCCTCTACTGCTTAGAGCTCTATTCAATGTCGAAAAGTAAGGAAGCATGGATTAGATGTACAACATGTACGTTATGGGCGCATTGTGAGTGTGCGGGCGTTAGTCGAAAAACAAAACAATTTATTTGTGAAATATGCGTTTAATAGAATATGTAATAATTTATGTACTTACTTAGTTATTTAAGAATTATTTGATAATCCAAAACTTCGATGGATTGCATTTTGTACGTGATGTAATTTTGTTTTTCTTTTACGTCTGAAAATTTAAGTTTTTTTAATAAACATGCCATTAAAGTGGCCAACTTGGTAGTATATGTCATTTTGCCCGTATATCTGCCTAAAATGACACAGTATCCATTTTTTTTTCAAAAATTATAAAATATAAATAGGGAGTTGTAAGTGCATATTTCTGTCATAAATAAACAAACAATATTGTCTAAACTCCCTACTTCACAACCTGAAAACTAATATCACTCCCTAGTTTCTCTCAGGAAAGCAAAATGAAAATGGTATGTCATTTTAGGCCCATCTCCCTAATCAACATTTTTAGAATGGCACATTTGCTACCGACCTTTCCTTCTTTTCAAATTGTTTGAAATCCCGCCTCACCAGATCTTAAACTTATTATACCTATACATTTTATCCATTGATATTAATTTTTTATTGTGTGATCAATGAAATTAAATTCTAACAAAAATTATGCAAATTATTATTTTAATTCGCCTGACAAGATTTTTTAAAGGGCTACTATTTCATTCAAATTTGTGAATCCGAACACCTTTGGTAGGTATACAGGGTGATTCATTACTATTTGGAAATAATTTAACACTAGAATACCGACCTCAAATTATGAAGATTTAACCCAAAACACCTAGATAAAAGGTCGCTCATTACTAAGTTACAGGGTGTGCTCAGTATTTTAAACCTAAATGACGTATCCATTTCATATTTGGCAGGAAGTGTAGACACTGTACACCCTTCTAAATTACGTTAAACAAACGTTTCTGTCCACTACCAGAGGCGTACGATAGGGGTAAGTGACCGGTTAATCGTCTCCAAATTTTACGTCACTGGCGGAATAGAAATTTTAGTAGAATTTTTCGATTCTCCAATATTTTTTAAGTAAATAATGTACTCTTTCCTTATAACGATTAAGTCAATATTTTTCGAGATATTTTAAGTTAAACATGAAGCTGTATCATTTTTTTTAAATTTTGGCATGTAACTCGGAAATAACTAATATCGACGTTTTGAGCCAGTAGATTGCATTTAATACGCAAATTAAACTTTAATCCGTATTAACAATAAATATACTAAAATGTATTGACAAAAATAAAATAGATCTTCTAACTTTAAAATAATTCAATGTGATTTTAAAATATTATTAAAGCAAATAACCTGATTTCTATTTAAATTACAATCCGATAAGTCACATTTGATGGATAATTTTGCAATATTTTTTGTTTCGTTCTGAACTGAATTAATTCTTTTGATCTAGTGGGGTGCTTTCATTTTTTTTTCAATTCAATGGTACAGCTTCATGTTTAACTTAAAATATCTCGAGAAATATTGACTTAATCGTTATGAGGAAAGAGTACATTATTTACTTAATAAGTATTAGAGGATCGAAAAATTGTACTAAAATTTTTATTCCGCCAGTGGCGTAGAATTTGAGCACGATTAACCAGTCACTTACCCCTGTCGTACGTCTCTGATAGTAGACAGAAATGTTTGTTTAACATAATTTAGAAGGGTGTAGGGTATACAGTGTCTACACTCCCTGCCAAATATGAAATAAATACGTCAATTAATTTTAAAATACTAAGCACAAATCGTTTTTAAATTTTTAAACAAAACACCCTGTAACTTAGTAATGAGCGACCTTTCATCTAGGTGTTTTGGGTTAAATCTTCATAATTAAAGGTCGGGATTCTAGTGTTAAATTATTTCCATATAGTAATGAATCACCCTGTATATTCTCAAAATTTGTTATGTTAATACTTATTCTTGTATTATATGAACTTATTTGTCATTTTTTAGAGAAAAATTGTGTTCTTAAAAAAATAATACAAAATATTCAAGTATTCGCAAAATTACCTATAGATAAATTATATAAACAAGCGTGCGAATAAAATTAAAAATTCACTGGCACTAATGGAATATAAACTTTACATTCTTATCATTACGTGGTAATTGGGTGTTGAATAATGTGTACTTATTACTTAACGTTTAATTTAACGCTTGTTTTATGCAAAGTATAATTGTCAACTATTACCTACTTAGTAGCGTTTTTAATTAAAAATGTTTATGGAAAAAATGTAATTTAAATTAAAATAATCACAATTACGTGTAAGTTTACATACTTACATATATAGTATTTTGATCTTGCTCTTACACGTTTGTTATTTGATTATTAAATTGTATGTGATATTGGAGGTATGAGTCTATAATTTAATAACTTAAATTTATACATGAGAAAAAACCATTGACATATTCATTTAAAATTGATTAGAAATTCGTTTCCTAAATCTATAGTCAGTAAAATGATTCTTTATCGAACGTGACTGAGATTGTTAGACGAGCGAGCGTTCAATCAAGACCTTATTACTAATGTACTGCTTACAAGAAATTTTATCCCCTGAAGACACTAAAAAGTGTTTTTTTTTATATTATTTATATAAATAATTAGCAAAGTTACTACACAATAAATACAACAATAACAAAGTAACAATCATTTCCATTGAATACCATACTGTCATCGACATATTAATAATGATTGGTACGATAAAACATCAATTTAATACCGGTTGGCGATAAAGATCATCTATAGGTTACAAATTTTCCACAGTTAGGTCTTCTTATTAGGAGTGTAGGTGATAAGGATATCTAAAGATTAAGATATCTGAAGTCAAGACGGTAATACAGAGAGCCTTTATACATATACCGGGTGACTCAACGAAACTACAAGGTTCGATTTCTCGGTTATTAAACAAGATATCGACTTTTGTTTTTTTTTTATTTAATAGATATACATTAGTTGCACTTTTCAAAAGTATTCTTCCCATATACAGGTGGTCCTAAACTAGCTAACTGGACCAAAGTTGGGTTTTTTTGAATGGAACATCCTGTACATCTACGCATATTTGAATTTTCTGTTGCAAAATAACTTGAGTTTGTATACATGAATAGATATGTCTAGCAGCAACAGTTATAGCGTTAACTGACATTTACTGTGCAACAAGTCCCATCTTTAACAAATCACAGCACTTACACCCTTTGTTATTTCTTTTCCATATTTTCGCAGTTGGTCGCCTATTATAGTCAAAAAATTCTGAAACTTAGTCCCTGCTGACGTTTTTTTTAAATACTCTACAGGGTGGTCTCAAAATGTTCCGGTTGTAGAACCCAAGTGTGTTATATCGTTAGAAAGCTCTTAAAAATCGCATTCGAATGACGCATCGGTATATAGGGTGTTCTATTTGAAAAATTGAGAAAACAATAATTTTGTTTCTTTACCACTCTGGATAGAATTAAAAAAAACCTCAGCAGGGATCAGGTTTCAGAATTTTTGACTATAATACTAGACCAATTGCAAAAAGATAGACAAGAAATAACAAAGAGTGTTAAGTGGTGTGATTTTTCAAAGATGGGACTTTTTTCGCAGTAATTGTCAGTTAACGCTGTAACAGCCGCTGTTAGACCCCTAATCATGTATACAAACTCAAGTTATTTTGTTACCTATTAATAAGAATTTAAGGAGTTTCACCATCTTAATAATAATAATAAATGACTTTATTTTCTCGAATAGATATTATATATAAGTATACATATACAAACGTTAACTAATGAGGAAAAAGGGCGAAGTTCAGCCAAATTCTGTTCTACCACTTAATCCTTATCTGACTTAAAAACTAAAACTAAAATTATCAAAGTTTGATAACGAAGAATGTGTGTCCATAATACCAAAATCGATAACAACTAAATTAGTCAGTAAGTAAGGTCATTTATTTATTCATATGTTCTTTTGCATTTTAATTATTATATTGTCATTTATTTATCTATAGATCAGATGCCCATTTTCTAAAAAATGGGCTCTAGAACGCTTAAATTTAAAAAAATTGAAAAATAGCATCTCATTTGAGTCGCATTCAAGCCTGTGTGGGCATGTCATACATGGATAGACTCTATTTGTCGTACCCTTTCGAACGATATATTGCATGCCTATCTTTGCTTATTAATAGACGGTCCTCACCTGGTGGGGCGGCATTATGGGACCGATCAAACATTGCCTACGCTCTAAGTGGGAATTTTCTAAAATTTGAGGTACTGTTTGTCAAAATCGGTCCAGCTGTTCCGGAGGAGTACGTAACAAACAGACAGACAGACAAACAGAAGGGACAAACATTTTAACAATTTATATATATAGATTTGTATGGTACATTATACAAATATTGTATTGTGATGTAAGTGTTACGTATGGTGCCCCAGAAAATCAGTATATACCTGTATAGTGTGGTGACGAAACCGTGTGCAATAGTGGATTGTTCGTCTTGACAAAGCATTTACTTCATGGTGTAGGAAAACCACTAAAAGCTAAACATGCTAACCCTTACCCACTCTAGTATGCACATGTAATAATATTAATTAAGTGTGTAAACATTATAGAAGATAAATAAGAACATCAAATGTAACAGCACAGCCATTGCATATATTGTAATGTAAGTGCAATGCAGGGTAGGCCAAACCATCAGTATAAAGTTGCATAGTGTGTTGACGAAATCGTATGCAAAGGTGAATTGCTTCGTCTTAGCATTTGCTTCGAGTTTTCAAAAAATCTAAACATTATCCGGGTTACTAACCTATTCTATTACACATAGTATGTAGTAATATTGATTAAGTGTTCCTATATCAGCACTTCAGATGTCTTTTAAGTCATTAAGCCAATCACAGTGTTAACCGATAAATTATGAATGCCTGAATAGTTACCTTCAGACAAGCCTCCACTATTTGTGTAAAGGTCTTTATTTTGTTTGCACTGTTACAATGTAGATTAAAAATTACATACCTTTTAAGTGACATAGTGTTGCGCTTTATTCCTGTGCGATTAACTTTGAATGATTTTTTTCTTTTTTGAACAAAATCCATCACCACTATTGTTAGACCATCAACAATGTACGTTTTTCTATTCAAAAACCCTACTGATGTAGTCTTATAACCATACAAGACTTCGAGATTTAAGTCTTTTAGACTATATCGTTTCATGTTGATAAATTTTTGTTAAGTTGTCATTTATTTCATCCCCTTTTTAGTGTAGCTTTTCTTCAAATGCTTGGTACAGTGATATGACAAAGAGCAGGAAGTTGATCAAGAGATGTACATTTAATTGTTCCACTAACTATGTACTGTACGTTCATCTGCGCATCTATCATTGTAAGATGACATCCAAACAAGAGTATAACATTCCGTCGTAGAATAAACTAATGCCTCCAGTTGCATGAAGTGCCCTTGGATCAAAGTTGGTTCAGCAAGCTTTTCCATGACATTGTTTCTTGTTTTCATTTTTTGTTTGACTTTTCCTAAATGTTACTTGTAAATTAAAAACGTATCTTCTAAATAAACTGCGTTAGATTTGTGGTTAAATTTTGATTATTAAAGGTAATAGCAAGTTTTGCCCTTTTTCTTGTCTGGTGTTGAATAAATGAAAGCAAGAAATAAAATAAAAATCAATAAGTACATATTAATGAAATTGCTTTATTATTCGTAGAAAAAGAAAAGTGTACATACACTAAACAGATTATATCATTTTCAGAAACCGAAGGTCCCATCTATTAATGAAGGCTGACAATTATATTGCATTTCTAGAGATGAAATATGGGTCTAGAACTTCTCCATAATCTTAAAACTAATAACGCAATTGTAATGAATTTTTGAACACACACTCTAGAAAGTTCATTCTGTGCCCTGAAGTAAAATACAAATCAATAGTTTAATTAACTTTTGTGTAATTAATGCCAAAAGTTACCTATAATTTGAGTGCACATTTACATAAGATGCTTAATTAAATTAAAAATATTTATATTTAATGCACAGAGTGCATATAAATTAAAGTAAATGCGTGTAAAATTTTATTAGATACAAATAAGTGGTTTTATCAACATTTACAGGCATCTATCATTACAAACAGTTTATTGGTAATTGAATAGATGGTGCTGCTTTTGGAGAAAATTTTAAAATGCCGAATCAGTAATGTGATACTGATAATGGATTCAGTGTTCCAGATAACGTTTAACGTTGTTTTACTGTAGCATTTGTATTATAAAATTTATTTATCTACGTTTAACCTATAATCAGCATATTAATTACCAAATAACTGTGCTACTTTTAAATAAATTGTGCGTAAAAAAATAAAATCGTGTGTAAAAGTCAAATGAAATTTAAATGGGATTTACTCTGTAGTAGGTAACTATTTCTATTTGCAAAAATTAGTTCTGACGTTGATAAATTATTGTATGAAACACGTATCACGTCATACTTTCATAATAGATCTAAACGATTGTCGAATCTATTTCTATCATAATAAATTCTTTTGGCACCCTCAGAATATTTTTGAAATATTTCTCAAAACTCTTGAAAATTGATAGCAAAATTTTTCTTAAGTTCATGGTTAAATTTTGCTGTCCCGACCTTCAACATCAAATAAGATCTAAACGAATTGTCTGGTAAATTTCTATCATAACAGATTATTTTCGCGCTCTTAGAATATTTTCTGAAAACTCTTCCAAAATCAAAATTTAGTTAAGTATTTAGTTAAATTTCGTTCTTCGGACATAAAATATAAATATTATATAAAATAGTTTCCAAAAGTTTGTCAAAATTCGTCATAATTTTCAACTCAGAGCTTGGTTAAATTTCGCTCGCCAAACCGTCAATGTCGAATAAAATCTAATCTGTTTGTTAGATCGTGGTCTATTGGTACTTCTTTATCTTCTTACAATGGTATTGTTTGCTGCTGCAGCAAACATCTTCAATGGTGGGTCGTATAACTCGTTTCAAGTCTTTAACTTAAAAACACAAGGTTTTGGAACTAGATGTTGAACAGCTTATTTATGAACATTGTAGTTTTTCTTTACCAATCTTTATTACTTTCATTGCTCTTTCCACGTCCTCTTTTGTCTGGTCTAGTTAATACTAATATTGCTCATATTATATTCTAAATTTTTATTATCACCAAATAATTCTAAAATGTAATTTTTCCATATTTCTAGTACCTACTTGGTGCTTTTCTGTTATAAAAAATTAAACGAATCATGTTTGTTATCGTGTTCTTCTATTTCTAGACATTGTTTATTGAATCATGCTCATTATTTTTTTTGTAATTATTTTGTGAATTATATCTGTTTGATTTCGATTTTTATGTTTCTTTATCTCATCCATGAGATTCAGAATGTCTACTACCATCCATCCTCTTCTTTTATCACACTTAGTTAATTTGAATATTATTTTTTGTGACTTAAGCGTTATATCTTTTATCCGTTTTATCAGTCTATCTATTTCGTCATTTTGATTGTTAAATTGATTATCTATTTCCTTCTATACAGTTCTGAGTTTATCAGTTTTTTTCTGTTGGTACATCTCTCCCTGGAATTTTTTCACGGTATTCTCGATTTTTTTGTTTTTACCCTTTTCATTTCTTAAATGGCGCATTGCATTTTTTCAGGCGCAAACATGGTTTGAATGTTCCATGTACCTATTTTGTGTATATTTAACCCTTCCATTTTTCTAGTAGTTGTCCGGGAGATTCTAAGTACCCTTGTCACATTTAAAGGGTGCCCTCACTCGAGGTTCGTGTATGTCAGGTATATAACCATGATTATACTGAAGAGATTAATCGGGTGATTTCTCGTTGTTTTCTCCACCTCAGCGACAAAATTTTTATGCTTGTTTCAGCAGTTCTTTCCGATATTCAATACTACACCTTCCTAATCAGCTATTGGTTTGCCCAGGGTATTTGATTTTTCTGGTACCTCCCATATCTGGAAAGCGTTACCTTATTTTCTACCCGGGGAAAAGCCCGATGGACTACCAGTAATTCACACAAAAATTCAAGAACCCAAGAAAGTTTTGTTTCGGACCTTCAACGTCGTATAATAACTAAGGAGTGTATCGAATCGTTTTCGGCCGTAATAATTTTTTCTGCAACTCAAACGGTATTCTCCTCGGTATTTCCCAAATAGTTCTAAATATAGTTTTGGAAAGAATTCTTTAAACTCTAAGAGAAATCGTATATACATTCTTATAAAATTATAGAGTGATAGAAATGATTATACATCACAAAATTAAATTTTTTGATAAATTAGTTTGCTCATAGAGGAATTAAAGTAGGTACGCTGTCAATGGATTTCAGCGAAATTTTGTCTCATCTGCAGATCCGGAAATGAAGAACTATTATGTTTCTTGTAAAACAATAACATCTACATCATGATCTATTGTCATACGTGAGGGAAAATCACACTTATCTTTCCAAATGCCTTCAATATTCAACTCGCAGATTGTCAATTTCGGAAAAATTTTAATCAAATTCTGGGAATGGTTTGAATCCATTATCACTGTTTAACTGAGAGGATCTTGAGATCAATGACAGATTTTTTAAGTGTCGGTTATTTTCTGAAGCATTTAAAAACCTCCATTTTGGGCCAAATTTGCCACTAACGACCATGACACATTGAAACTTGGTGAAAGTTTTTAACACATACAGACGAATTTTAATTTTAGCGAATCAAATGTTTGCATTATGACAACAACCTTATAAGAAATTGTGGCGGTAGAAAGCAATTCATCAAGTAATTAAAGTTATTTGAGAACAAAAAGAATGACTTTTTTATAGTTCTGATGTTTTAAGTTTTTTTTCATATTAAGTACTCTACAGCTCAACGAATGAAAGGCAAGGCTCAATCACAGTTATTTGCGATTGAAGTTTTTTCTTGGCCGGGAAATTTGATCACTAACTGTTTTCGTTTTTGTTAGGTCCACCTAATACAGCTAAAGGACTAAAAGTGTTTGGTCCGTTTCTTTTTCAGTCTCTGACCGCCCTCTGTTTTTTGAGCTGTCCTGGAGTGTGCTCTTTAACTCTTTTTGCCCCTCCGGTTCATTTCAGTTTTCGTAAGTTTATTTCTGTGACTAGATTTGGTTCTTTATACATTATATATGGCTCCTTCTGTCTTTTTATGTTTTTTTGCAAAGAACCGTTTTACATTACAAAATTTATTGTACAAGATATTGTGCAATTTTTGGTACAATTTATATTGTGCAGTGTCATACACAAATTAAATGAAGAATTGTGTTGTTTTTAGATTGCATAAAAAAGTAGAAGAAAACAGTGCAAGCTTCAAATGTCAGAAGCGAAACAAGAAACGAAGAAATTGACGAACTAATATCGCTTTATGAAGAATATTCTGTTTTGTGGAATATGCGATTGCCTAATTATAGACTTCAACATAAAACAACAACATTTGTAATCTATGGTTATAAAGTTTGCCACGTTAAGTTATTAAAGGCTCTATAGTTTCTCTTGTTAGTATCCAGTTTCTTACCCAACATGTTCTTCTTCTCTTTTTCTTCTCATTGGGGTTATCATACAAAACCAATCATGCTGCGACAGCACGAATACGTCTTAATGAAGACACGATACCTACATTACTACTAAAATGTTTTTCCGGTTATTCTGACCAGACTATGAGATTTTCGTTGTCATGCGAGTTCTAATACTTCGATAGCAACGGTTGTTTATTTTGTCAAACAATGTTTCTCAAGTAAAAGTTTTGGTGTCAAAGATAGGGCAATTTGGAAAAAAAATCAATGGAAAACATTCAAAATGCTATCAGAGAAGGAATACCTTACATAAATACTCAGCCGTTTATATATGTCCAATTTCGCGAATTTTGTGATGAAAAAAAATATCAATTGTTGGTTGATACATCCACAGAACAGATTGCTAACATTCTTCAAGACTGGGGATTTAACATAAAAAAGAAGAATGGTCAAGATTATAACTAGTCATGTGTAAAAACAATATGGAACTCTATCGTAAAAAAGAGAAAGAGATGCGAAACGCAAAAGTCTACAACATGCCAATAAACGAAAAGTTTTTCCTTCAAGAAATATTCAACTGATGACTGCAGAAAAATGTTTTCGGATATCTGCCTTTGAGTTAACATGAAAGAAACGTATTATTTTAGAGATGAAATAAGTATTAACGGAAAATGGACCAAAAGAATAGAATATAACTCAGTTTTTTCAAAAACAGCTCAAGGAGGTTCATTAGCACTTACAACGAGTAAGTGGTTAATTGAAAATAGTAAAAATGTAATTCTTTGTTCTCTCCAAATGGAAAATGGTATAAGGACTCGCTCATATACAGCGCTCGACTGCGTCTCGCGCCGTAATATCGTTCTATCTTCAATGGAACTTTTTGAACACTTGTTACATAAATAACAACATAAAAAATTAGTTCATTTTTTTGTAAAACTTTTTGGCTACTACAAGGCGTAGAATTTATTAAGGCAGTTTTTTTGTTATTTATTTATTTATTTATCAATAAGAATGTCTTGATAAAGGGTACACCTAGTAGTAGCCAAAACGCCGACAAATTAGGAAATATAAAACTGATTTCTTACAAAAACACGATAATGTAATCTAAAGTATTCGTGTCAGATTTTGTGGCAGCACGTTACAATAATCTAATTCACGATGCCAGTTTCAGCTTTTAAATACCAACCTTAAAACAATAGATACTTTGTGATAGTAAAAACTGACCCTTTTGGAAAATCTATTTAGGTTTAATGGAACCATGCCATGTTTCATTGACTTTAAGCACAGTTTCAAATTGTGATTTGATCATGCACTAAATGAGTGTTTTGAATCCGCATCCATGTTTGCAATATTACTTCATTGAGGTCGTTTTTGCAGCCCTATAATGTATTATGACAATTAAAGTCGCCCATATATAAGCGCGAGTGAGGTGAAACGATATTAAAATTTTCTGGTCAAGCTATTGATGAAGGTATGTAAATTGAATCAAGCGTAGATCTGTTGTAGTAATTATAACTGAAATTCCTCAAATTTTATACTTAGTATATATAATTGACTTATTGTTTTTAATGGGACAATCTCCGTGTTCCAAAAAATACGTTCATAGATCATGTTTAGATTAACAAAAAGTTGGTAACAAAATAATATATGAGTGAATGAAATTCTATCCGTTCCAACGCAAAACTATTAAGATACTTATATTCTACCAAGAAACATTTAAACTAATTAATTCTTTTGTTGGTTCATAATTTTGGAAATAAAATTATACTATGGAGCTCAAGCGCAACACTAGCTGTATTAATAATACTTCATCGGTATTTCGGTGTATAGTTTTGTATGTTTGGTAATATTCCAAATTTCGTGTTAAACTTGCTAAAATATTAAAGGTGTTAATATTTGTTGCAAACAATCCGGCCACCAAAGTCAATATTTTGACGGCTTCGTGCTCTAGTTTTAGTTTTGCTGTAAAAAACCGGAAAAAGCGATTCTAATGTTTAGCTATTTGAATTTATTTGTATCTTTTAACATTTCTATAATAAATGGCTTTGTTTATCGTAAACCGTAATACACCACCCTCTGCTAACACAATAAATTATCATCTTTTAATCAAAAAAGTATATAATACCGCTTGAAGACATCAAGTGTCTTATTACACTCATCAACGATTTGAATGTTATACAATTAAACATTGTATGTTATTTTTTTAATTCCCCTGGAAGGAAACAAATAGTAAAATACTTCTACAACAACCCTAGAAAAGGACATTTATCATTACCGCTGATAACAAAATCCACCAATGCTAAAAAACGGTTGCATTTGTTTTCTTCTGCCAGATTTGTTTGGATCCGTACTGATGACGTAAGGATTTGAAATGTGTCTATCGAAAGCAAGAAGTCAAAAACATCTACGGCTAATTGTCTAGTTGTTTTAATTTTCACACATATATTTCTGTTACAATAAATTCAGTTTATATAATAATGTTGTTACAATAGTTCCACATAGCTTTTTAAGAAGAAGTTATGCAACTGTATATACACCAAATAAAAAATATGAATGCGGTACTACTGACCAAAGATTACAAGCAAAGCGTTTGCTTTGCTTCTTCTAACAAAGCCACAAAGAAAGTGTCAATAACAATAAAAGTATTGTAGAATGTAGCATAATTTTGAAAATGTATATAGCACCTAATGAAATGGGATTATTAAATTGTATACCTATACTGATTATATTTCTTGCATTTTTGAAATAGGATTGCACAAGCACGTAAGTGCAGTTACTTAAGACCTGAGTTATATTCTTGTATCTGGTACATACATGCTCGCAAGCGCACGTTTTGTATGAACGAAATACATGTTTTGTCCACTGTTGTACTAGTGCATACAAATTATAACTTAAATGAAGAAACCTAACTACGAGAAGTAACACACTTGATGCAGGTAAAAATCCTAAAAAAACGTATCTTGACAAATTGAGATTGCAAATTAATTTTTTTTTGTTTCTAATAAAAAATTACGAAAAACATATCCAACAAAACACTATCTAATTATGTCTAGTAGTTAATAACACAGAGGGGTCCAAAACAATGTACACAGTCTTTGACAGTAAATATCTTGGAAACAAAATGTCCTAGAGTTACAATTCTTTCGCGGTTGTGTAGTGCATTGTTTTCTCAACAGATGGCAATGGTTATGAGTCACATGATAAGAGTGTGATGCGCAGTGCAAATAAAATAACAAACGAACTGTATAAACAACAACATGGCTGTAAGACTAACTTTTGAGCAACGCAAGGCCGTACTGAAATGGTATTGGAAGTTTGAGAACATTCAAGAGGTACAACGACGTTGGCGGGCTGAGTTTGGTACCGATCCACCAACACGTCGAACAATTGCCCGTATTCGGGATAAATTTGAAAATGATGGGACTGTTAAAGATGTGATTAAAGGAAGAACGGGGCGACCACGGACAGTAAGAACTCCAGCTCGCAGTGCTGCGGTGTTGCAACTCTTCGAACGATCACCGCAGAAATCAGTGAATCAGTGTGCACGCGAAAGTATGGTAAGCCGATCAAGCGTGCGGCGAATACTGAAGTCTGCAAAATGGAAGGTGTACATTCCAAGATTGTTGCATGCTATGAACGAAGACGACCCGGATCGAAGGGTTGAATACTGCGAGTGGTTTGAAGACATGGTTCGTGATAACGAAGATTTTTCAGGGCAAATTATCTGGTCTGACGAGGCTCAGTTCAAACTGAATGGAACTGTGAACCGTCACAACTGTGTGTACTGGGCTCCTGTAAATCCACACGTTCACGTGGACAAGGAAGTGAATTTACCTGGTATTAATGTGTGGTGTGGTCTGTCATCGCGCGGGTTGATTGGCCCTTTCTTCTTTGAAGGTACTGTAAATGGTGAGGTGTATTTCAAAATGCTACAAACATCGATTTTCCCTGCTATTCGAGAGATGTTTGGCGATGAGGTGTTCTACCTACAACAGGATGGTGCTGCACCGCACTACCATCGAAATGTAAGGGCGTACTTGGATAACACAGTACCTGGACGTTGATAGGTCGAAGAGGTCCTATTGAGTTCCCACCACGGTCTCCAGACCTAACACCACTGGACTTCTTCCTATGGGGAACATTGAAGAATGAAGTTTATTGACAGAAGCCAGCTACACTGGACGCACTACGAGAATCCATTGAAGCATCATGCGCAGCCATCACACCGGACACACTGGTAGCCGTAGTTCGATCAGCAGTTCAGCGGCATCGACGCTGTATAGCTGTTAATGGTGGTCACTTTGAACACATATGACTATCTGTTGAGAAAACAATGCACTACACAACCGCGAAAGAATTGTAATTCTAGGACATTTTGTTTCCAAGATATTTACCGTCAAAGACTGTGTACATCGTTTTGGACCCCTCTGTAGTATTATATTGAAAAAAGCACAGTTGTTTTTGTGTTACAAAGTCAAGATAGACAACATCAATCAAAACAACCTTTACTTGTTGCAAATGGGAGATGAGTCAGAAAGTGAAGAGGTACCTTAGATCCATTAACAACCAAGTCCAAAATATCTTACATCAGGAATGGCTTATGGTGTGATGAGCAACAGGAGGATTACTTTCGTCCCATGTCCATAATTGATTACAGCATATGTACCTACCTACATTGTTTCATTATGGATCAAAATTTACTATTCAAAAAACGGGTGGTGAGCAGTTGGCTTGGCCACCCCGTTCCCCAATTTTAAGTTGAGAGTAAATTCATTAAACTGGAAGCTATTTATATTTTGTTCATTGTTCGGTGCTGGATCTCTGAAGTCTTTTTCTTAATGAATACGAATTTTGATATATTTTGCTTTGCTCATATTTTTTTCTTTTATGCCTGTGTTTATTAAGATAGTATCAATAATTTTGTGTACAGTTTACTTCAAAAATAGTCACAGACAGGCTTTTTGTCACCAAAATCAATGAGGCAGAAATTAAACTTAGTTGGATTTAAAATCAAGTTTTGCTTTTTCGTAGTATATAGTTTGAAAAAATATATATACCTACACTTATTTTGTTAAAATTTTACTTTTGTCTGAATGAGTTACATTATTTTATTTACTTACTGTATTATACTGTATATACTTTTTTATTTTACGAATCATTGTACATAAAATTGACTAAAATTGTTACATACATTTTTAACAAATTTCTGTTTACATTCTAAAATTGATAAATATATTAACAAAAGTATTAAAATAACTAGTAAAACTTCATAAATGAATAGCTTCTCTGTCTTTATTAACACGATTATATTTCAATCAACGATTATATGCATCTAAAAAGTTATAAGTTCAATATTTGTTTGCTGTACAGTGTGTTGCCGATCCTTGCGTTGTGAATATTTGCAAAGACCACAATCAATTATAACAAATTAGATGCAAATAGTGAAATTATACATTCTTTTTTAAATAAAGCAATAAATTTTCAACATACTCTTATATCCCTTACAAATCAAATAAAAAGTGTTATTAACACTTTCCCGAATTAAACTTTTCAATGTTTAATTTAAATGAAGTTTTGAAATACCTTTAATTTAACTGTCTTTCAGAATACACTACGCCGTTTCAATTCAAATGATATTTTAACGACAAATCAATATCTTTAGAACAACTTGAACATTTTGTTGTGTCGCTTGCTTTGTTTTCGTCTTCAAACTTTTAATTTTGGCTTAATATTATTTTTTCCGTTTTCAGAAATTTTATTTTCGTCAGTGACATTTGAGTTTGTAGTTTTCTTGAACTTCTGGTTTGCAATCTTTTTTCTTCTTTCTTTCGCCCGCTTTCTTGTATTTCCCTCTCTCATTTTTTCTTTCTGTTTGTTTTCATAAATCATAGATGATAGGTAACATTTCTATTTGTCTTTTGTTTTTTTGTTCAGGCTTCGGTAATAAGTATATAATGTAAACAACCACACTTCTCTGTAAAATTTACTAGTCATACATGTTTTAATTGTGGTTTGTCCATTTCTTGTTTCTTAATATTGTTAACATGTGTGTTTATTTATCTTTTTTCTTAAATAAATTACTGGCCTGAAGAATTCCTCACGTTTGAGCACGAAACGTCGCTCGTGTACACTTAGTATGTGTTTTTTGGTCTTCCTCTAGAAGGCATATTAGAAGTTAAAGGTTGACATTTCCTGTAGTACTTTTTTTAGTGACTGTGAAGAGTAATTTTTTAATTGATTTCTTGATTTATTTTTAACCTAAAATTTATGGTTATCGTGACATACACAAAGTAAAATTGTCTCTATAAAGCATTCCGCGTTACCACGCTGTACATCTAAGCTGATTCGCTGTATCAGATCTTAGTACGAGATTGTCCACTTATTGTTATCAATTTCCGGCCAAGGTCATCGACAAATGATAATGTTTTGCACCAAGGGCCCATTGACTCTAAACTGAATGGCCGGAAAGCATTGTTTTCACGGATACTTCGGCAAGTATTAATCTTCCATTTTGCAGCCTGTTCTGCAACTAAACCCTGGCCGTTACTTGCAATATTTAGATAAGATGGTGCTAAAGTATTGACACAGGTAACGTCCCAAACCAAGCACTTTTCTCGATACCATAGGATAAGAATTATACCACCCGGACGTTTACCGTCT
This sequence comes from Abscondita cerata, assembly GCA_030710515.1. Taxonomy (NCBI): domain Eukaryota; kingdom Metazoa; phylum Arthropoda; class Insecta; order Coleoptera; family Lampyridae; genus Abscondita; species Abscondita cerata. Next base: position 134,214 of record JALBCR010001068.1, read on the forward strand.
TCCCTAAACATTCCTGTTGGTTCCAATCTTAAAGGAATTTGTGCTGAAGTCAGAGCTTGCTTCACAATCTCATTCAATGATAAATGTCTAGACAATTTTCCGATTACTTTCCGACAAGACAAACCACGAAGACCGTAGCGAAACTGAAATAAGGAACGTATTATCATCAATAAGTGCCTAGATTCTTTGATAGGAGTACATTAAGTCAGGCTGAGAATTCTCTCCTAGTTGCAGCATAAAACCGAGATTCATCCAACTTCGTATCATGCCTCATCTCGGTTAATTGCTTCAGAATGATGAATGAGTCCCAATTCTTTTGTATCAAAGGGATTTGAGGTGTTTGCGAGTTAAACATCCTCATTCATACATCTTCGGCATCATGGTAAAACGAGATTTGAGTCTTATCTTGAAGAAAGGGATACATATAACAGATAAGACTGAAACAACCATTTACTGATGCCAAAAATGTCTGATTTATTAACTTTCGCTATTACCTATGCTTTGATTATTTATTACGAGAGCTGTTTTTTTTCAACCTCCGATAGGCTATAAATAAAAGACAAGTTCATATAAAACAATAATTTTATTACCAAAAGATTGGTACACTTAGGGTTACTTTACGACATAATCACCGAAGAGAGAGACATTTGTCATATCTGTGGACAAGCTTTTCAATACACTCTTTAAAGAAAATTGGTTTGAAAGCGCTTCCCACCAAGCCACGTCTTCAGTTCAGGAAAAAGATGAAAGTCACTGGGTGCTAAGTCAGGACTGTATGGCGGATGATCAAAAATGTCCCATCCAAATTGTTCGAGAAGCCGTTGAGTTGCTCCAGCAGTGTGTGGACGGGCATTGTCATGGATCAGAACAACTCCAGCGGTTAGCTTTTCTCTTCGTTTGTTCTGAATGGCTGTACGCAAACGTCGTAAAGTTCCACAATAAACAGCTGCAGTGATTATGGTTCCGGGCTCCATAAACTCCACAAGCAACACACATTGTTGGTCCCAAAACACAATAGCCATGATTTTTCTGTTGTTCAAGGTTTGTTTGAATTTCTTTGATTTGATTGGTAAATTTGAATGCATCCTTTGTTGTGATTGTCGTTTTGTTTCCGGTCGTATTGAATCCAAGTTTCATCCCCAGTCACGATTGATTTCAAAAAGTTGCCTCCTTCATCATGGTAACGCTCAAAGAACTCCAAAGCTGACGCCATTCGTCGAGTTTTGTGGCCGTCCGTCAACATTTTGGGACCCAACGTGAACAAAGTTTTTGTAGCCTAACCGTTCAGTAACAATAGAGTACAAAACAGACCTTGAAACTTCTCGAAATTTCGTAGACAAAGGAGTAATGGTTAATCAGCGGTTTTCTTTAACCGTTCTGTCAACTCGTTGAACCAGGTCATCTGAAACGACAGATTTGCGTCTTTGGTCCTCTTTATCAGGCACATCATTCGGCCATCTTTAAACTTTTACACCATTCAGGCACAACACCATCCCTCATGAAGTTTTCCCCATACACACGACTCATTCTACGATGGATTTTTGCAGCACTATGGCCTTCAGCTTGTAGAAAACGAATCACACTTCGCAATTCACATTTGGCGGGAGCATCAATAATGGCGGACATGTTTACGTGGCTGTAGCACAACGCCGACTGACGCCTGAATGTCAACAATGGGTGAGTTTGTAGTGCGAAAGCTGCGCAGTCGCCTACAGCGCATGTCCGCTTTTGCTGTCCGCGTAGCATCTGTACGGAGCGATCAGAGGTTGAAAAAAAACGGCCCTCGTATTTCCCATTTAATTAATAGAAATGTATAATTTCAGCAATATTCTGTTGAATTCATGTACTGCTGTGATATATATTTTTATGAGCATCGTCCGCCGGCGTTCTTTTTTGGGGCTTTTTACACTGCAGCTTTTTGTACCACAACTTTTTTCGGCGTTTTTTTCCTTCGGTTTTTTTTCGGAGGTTTTTTATCCGCGGTTTAGGATTTTCCGGTTTTTTCAAATAACAGATATACCTACTATATAGCTATTAAATATTAGTTTCAAGTTTATGTATTCTTTTAATTTTTAACTTTAACTTGCAAAAAATGTACTTGATGTAAATCATATATCAATCACATGCAATGTTTGCAGTTGTCGCCAAAATACAAACAAACTAAAAATTTACATCCTTCCGTAAATTAGCACAAATATAATCTCGTGTCGAGATAGACTTGCATCGACATGAGCTCGCGCCAAGATGAACTCCCCTCGAGATGATCTTGCGTCGAGGTGATTTCGTGCTCATTCCCATTATTTTTTGCAGTTTTTACACATCTAGTCAATCAAAAAAAAGAAACTATTAATTACACACTGGCAAGATGAAATAATCTAATGTAAACTAAGGAATCATGTTATTCATATTGTCTCTATCTATTACATTGGTAAGTGCAGTACTACAACCATATCTCAGAAAGAAATCAGAAAATTTCTAACACAATTTTTTGCTTAGTCAACACCTATTTCTACTTAATGTCTACTTATTGTCTAATCACATAAAAGACTATTTCTTTCGATCTCAAAAATCAGTGGTACCGATTTTCTACCTTAAAAAAGAATTGTTACCCTTAAAATTAATTCTTCTAGGGCGATGCTTCTTTGAAAGACTGCTACTTTCTATACCTCACTTTCTAGGTTTAATCATAAAACTAAATATATACCTATTTCTGTGTCAAATCAAAATCTCTAATAATAAGAGGAGACAATTTAAAACTTGCACATTATTCCACACGCATAAATAGACGTTCAATATGGAGTTTGGTACCATTAAATACAAATTATTTGATCACTTTAATGAGTAAAATAATAGTACTTTATTACATTTATAAAAATATTTGTACAGATAAAGATAAATAGAACATATATGTTTTTAAAATCAGAAAAAAAGATCTTTTTAATAATGTAATAATATACAGGGTGTTACATTAAAAAATACATCATATTTTTGTTTTGTCTTGTAAACGGCGAGTAACTGAATCATTGATAGCATTTTAAGAAAATTTATTTAGAACCATACAACTTTCATGTATACCTTTTTTTTCTACAATAAATAATAACAAAAATAAAGGGTGGGTAATTTACAGTGAATAACCCTGTACAATCAGTAAAATATATTGTGCAATTAGAAAAATATTTGATACTGTGAAAAAATGTTTTACCAGTTAATTAAATTGTTGCTGTGTTATAAAATATATCTTTGAACGTTTAATAAAATATTTGTGAAGTAGGATTTAAGCAACTTTTTGCGTATATATGATCAGTACCTCGTTGAGTAAATCGTATAAACTATGCTTTAGAAAAATAACAACAATTTTAGTTAAAGTAATCAACCTAAACAATGATTTCATTATACGTGATTTAATTCATTCGTCGACGTTTCAGCAACTAAGAATATGTTGCCTTAATTTGTGTTATTTTTTTTGTCGTCTCTTGTCTTTTCATTTGTGTTTGATGTTTTCCGAGAAAAATTCCGACTAAAAAGATTTTTTAATTTAAAGTCCTGAAGAAGACAACACATTGTTAGTTGTCGAGACGTCGACAAATAAATTAACCAATTCCTTTGTTTCGCATTCTCACTCCTAAAAAGACCTCGGTTGGAATAAATCCTGTCATTAATTATTGTTTTCGAACACAAAATTTGTCTTTATTCACTTATACCATAAACCTAAACCTTGAAACAAATGCTTTACCAAGACGAACCAATCCACAATTGCACACGGTTTTGTCGGCACACTACACCGATCTTCTGGGAGACCATACATAACACTTACATCACAATACAATAATGAAAATGTACCATACGAATAAATAAATAATACCATAAAATAATCTTTAATTTATTATTTTAAATTGAATTAATTTAATTAATAATATTCTACAATCTACGGCACTAAAAATAAATTTCAATGTGCCGCGTGGTCAATAAGAAGGGCACTTGGCCTTATTTCGAAAAGTAATGGTCTGAAAGATTTTGGATAAAAAAAGTTGCCAAGAAAAAACTCTGGAAATTAATTTTAAGTTTCTAGAATGACCACCAGGGGGCGTATTCGCATTTTTAAATTTTTATTCCCGTTTTTTGAGAAATATTCTAATATTACAGATCACTGAGATAAATTTGCTTCCTTTATGTTAAATGATTTTTTCTCATGGAAAGTGGTGGAGGGTGTTCGAACATTTTGCAAATACATGTCAATAACTTCAAAATGGCCAAACGGATTTTGTCAAACTAGGAGTCAACAAAGAAGCGTTTCTTAAACTATCATCGCTGGTTTGGCGGATTGGCTTAGATTGTTTGTGTCGCCTCTTTAGAGCGTTTTGCGACAACACTACAAATAAAATTTTCTCAATTAAATTAAATACAACGCTATGACTTTTATTTGGACAAAATTTAGTGAAATAAGGGTCTAACAGATTAGTCAACATTGCATTTCGATATTTCTTTCCTAACTTAAAATATGAGAATAAGAAATTAAAACTCGAAATAATATCGCATCTTCGTGAATATTTTCAGTATATCTGCCATTATTAAATCCTAATTATCGTTGATTTGGCAAAATATGTGTACAAATTTACTATTGGAATACCAACTTTCTATTTAAAATGTCAATATTTATCGTGTACATATTTTGGTGAACTTATTTATAAAAACTGTCTTATATTGAATAAGATGGACATCATTTAGAACATTTAGGCCTATATTAATTGTTATTACAATTTTTTGTAATGAATTGGTCTATTTCCACCAGACCATAACTTAGTGAGTTATTGTTTCCTGTTATTGTTGTAACCCGTTGGCTTTTAAACAGAACGCAAATTTTTAATTCTTAATTAATTAATTATTACTGACATTTTCAATGTAATGTTGGTGTTCTGACATATATTTTTACTAAATTAACAATAATTAAGATTTACTAATGTCAGGTATTCTGAAATTATTAACAAAGATGTGAAATTATATCGAGTTTTAACTTCTGTTACTCATATATCTTAGGTTAGAACAGAGATATCGAAATATGGTTTTATTAGTGGATTAAATAATTATTTAGCTATCTTTTCTTGAAATAAAAGTCGTTTGTATTTAATATTTTCGAATCCATTTCGTTTGTAGTGTTGTTACAGAACGCCCTCTAGGGCGATAGAAGCGATCTAAATTAATCCGTTTAACACAGCGTAGATAGCCTAAGAAAAGTTCTTTTCAACAATTCTAAGTTTGACAAAATCGATTCAGCAATTTTTAGGTCACTGAGAATTATTTCCGTAAGTGCTCAAACACCCTCCACGTCATTTTTCCGAGCAAAAAGGATTAACAAAAAAGAAGCAAATTTATGCCAGATTTAATATAAGACAGTGTCTATTTTAGTTATCTGTAATATCAGAATATTTCTCAAATGCGATTACGCCACCTGGCGGTCATTCTAGAAACTTCAAAATAATTTCCAGATCACAGCGTTTATAATTTTAATTTAATCTAAGACTTATTTGTTTAACTGCTCATTTAGATACGACACAGTTAAATACTACCCATTGCAAAATGCCATGCATTTATTCTTATCAGTAGGTAAGTAACATATTCAAGTATAAGCACAAGATATAAATTAGGTAATAATTATTTTAAATCAAATTACAATACATCTATTGAAATTCATAATTCAAAGGACGGTATAATTCTCTGCTTTAAAACAACGTGAATATTCAAACCGTACAACTTTACCTTCAAATTCAAAACTACGGTATCCAATTAAACTTCAATAAGACAAATAGCTCAGTTACGGTATTATTGTTATCAACAGCAACAAGAGCTGAAGCAATTAACAGAAATACACGCATTAGTGTTGGAGTCTTGTATTACTAGTTGCCGGATTTTGGAGCAGTTTTAAAACTAATGGTATTTGCAAACAACTAAAACTAAATACTACGGGCCTTTTTAATCACCGTGACCTGATAAACAATTTGAATTCAATCCTAGAACATTATTAAACTAACCAAAATTAATTAGTACCGCTATGGATATGAACACCATTATTTTAGAAGTTAGAAGAAATCGAAACGAACTTCATTTTCAAAAACCGGTATTTAGGCTGATGATTGTTGAAAACATACATTTTAAACAATAATTCTTTAAAATTTTGAATGGGACAGGAATGGGCTAAAACTGAAAAAATAATGGCTTTGGCAAGTACACACTCTCATATTAATCGCTTTATAGTCAATTATGTTGTTTAGTGTTTTATTTACAAATTTTAATTATAGTACCTATATATTTATAATTGGTTTATAATTTTTTTAATTTTATTATTGAAATTTTCATCCATTAATAAATTATAATTTAAAATAGAGTATCAACTAGGTCTTGGAGATAGATGAGTCAAATTTATCACACTAGAAACCATAAAAGCTAGTCCTGGTGTTAACAATAAATTCAAGTTTCTACAAATTTCTTTGCTTTAAAGCTTTTACTAAAATAACAACTGTAACTCAATGGTTAAGACTAGGGAAAGTTTTATAGCACAGTCAAATTAGAGAAAAATATGAAGAAACCTTTGAAAACTCCGATACGACTGAATTTTTGCGTACGACTAGATATTGCCATTATACAGGGTGTCCAGTAACTCTACGGACAAACTTCGCGTACTGATTCTAGACCCAAAAATAAGAAAAAAAGATCATATATACCTAGGTCCCGAAACGCTTTGTTTAGGACCTACAGGGTGGTTTTTTGCGATATTTTGCGAACAAATTTGCATTTGGTTTTGAAATCTGGGACACCGGGGTTTTTGTGGTCGAAAAACTTAAATATTTCATTGGTTTTGTAAACAGTGAGACAATTCTAGTCGTGCAGGAAGGTCATGTTCTAAAATAGCCTGAACTTTTGGAAAATGGAAAGGGTATAAGTTTTCCTATTTAGGTTTCTTGACCACAAAAACCCCGTGTCCTAAAATTCACGACCATATTCAAATTTGTTCGCAAAACATTTCCAAAAAACCGAAGAAAATAAAATTTTTTTAACACCCTGTAAGTCGTAAACAAAGCGTTTCCGGACTTGGGTTTATATGAACTTTTTTTCATATTTTTGGGTCTAGAATCACTACGCGAAATTTGTCCGTAGAGATACTTATTATACATTGTGTCAAATTTTTTATACGGTGTCAATGAGACCAAAAACCAGTTTTTTGTAAATATACAGGGTGATTTATAATAGGTGTATAAAATTTTGACAGCGTGTTCGGGAAGCCGTTTTAAGAAAAAACTGTTATATGAAGATAGGTCGTATTTTGTTTTTTAATTGAACTACGTCAGATTTAAATTTTATTTCATTAGAAAGTAAAAGTACAACATTCAAAATGGATAACAAGAACATAAATGACTAGGAAAAAAAATGTATCTATACCAGTTGTTCAAAGTGCCCTCTCGAGCTCGAATGCAAGCATGACACCGGCACATCATTGAATCGTAAACCCGCGCTATTGTTGCACCATCTTGCCAAATTTCGTTAAACCCATTTGTTATTTGGTCAAGTAATTGTCCACCTGTATTAATTTCGGCACTATAAACCAGTTGCTTCAAATGGCCCCTAAGGAAAAATCCAAAGAGTTCAGGTTGGGAGATCTTGGCGGCCAAGCAGTAAAACCTTCTTAACCAATCTATCGTTCAAGTTCAGGTTCGTTTATTCAACCATTCACGTACTTGTAGTGAAGCGCCATTGTGTTGAAACTACATTTCTTCCAGAACAACAAGAGGATTATGATCATGCTGACGATGTAGTGTTCGCCATACAAAGTTTTGGGATAGACGAAAATGCGCTGTGATGCGTTTAGTGCTGAGTGAGGGGTTGTCCAACACCGCATCAACTACATTTTCTTCGTTATTGACAATTACTTCTCTAGAGAGATTACTTCGATCATTACGTGGAACAAAAATGGAACCAGTTTCTTTGTGTTATTGGAAAGTACGACCGAAAACTCTGGCACTCGGTTGACGTCTATTAGGAAATCTTTGACGATATTCTCTAGACGCCTGATTACAACACCCATACAAATGAACCATATCTGCATATTCAGCTATACTGAACTCACTGATTTTGCCAACTATCAACTTAATTGTTTCACAAATTATGTTGTTCATTTCCATGGATAATAGATTTTAAAGTTGCACTTTAATGATTATTACTAAATGAAATTTAAATCAGACAAAATACGACCTATCTTCATACAGCATTTTTTTCTTAAAATGACTTCCCGAACACGATGTCACAATTTTTACACTTATTAAAATCACCCTGTATATCTAAGTTTTTCTAAGTTTTACCATTATATATGGTAATCGAACGTAATATTTTAAAACAACATACTTTATTTAAAGAAATTTACTCGTTTCAACTCCACCCCTTAGGTGAGGTCTTAGAAGTGATTTTCTTTCAAAGTAATGTCTTTCAGAGCCTTGACTCATCTCAGTACTGATTTTATACAAAATATATGTTGAATCAAAAGTTTTTTAAACCTGCACCCAGATAATCTAATTAATGATTGTTAGAATTTTTTTAAATTTATACGCTCGATTGCACTTATGTAAGTGAGATGTCAAAAAAGTTACAGTTTACAGAGTGGCCCCCTAAACTAACAAACATCGTGTTTATTTTTTAAACTCAGCTGAAAACACTTCTTCAAGCCTCAATTGCTGTATACGGGTGGGTATAATTATAATAAAAATTTCGTCAACAATTGTCAACGATCTGACGTCTGCTAAACTTGTTTCTGGAAACGAAGAAGTTTGGTGAAAAATATATTTTTTCCAAATAGTATATGATGCTAAAAGAAATACGTTATGCTCTTCAAAGCTTATAAAATTTACAACAAAAGCGTTCAACACTTTTTTTTGAAAAGTTAATGAGGACAACGTAAAAAATTTAGCAGGGGTCGTATCTTTGGGGACTTTTGACACAATGTATATAATGGCAATATTTAGTACACACAAATTCAGCTGTATCGGAATTTTTCCGAAGTTGGATGCTAATTTGTCTGGGATATTATCAGTCCACTGTTCTACAGTACACATTGTGTATGAAAATAATGATCGGTTTCTAAAACCAGTAGACGGAGCAAACAATTGCTTAGACAATGTGTCATTGGGAATTAAACATTAAAAATAAGTGAATTATTTTTATTCTTTTTAGTAATTGCTACACACATAATTAACGGAAGGTTATGAAAGATAGTTCAAGGTCTCATTACCAATAACAATATTTAATCTTTATAGGCGCATGAATAGAGAATACGATATACATGATACAGATTGGGTTGATACAGAATATTAGAGATCAACAACAAACCTTTTTTAGATAAGAAGAAGCTTGTAAAAAATAACATATTTATTTAGTTTGAATGTCCACATAGTGGGTACACGTCTGGACCCTTATTATTTGAAGAAAATAATCTAAAGAAAACTCTTCGGTTCTGTTAAAGTTATCTAATTCTGACACTGGCCTGATGAAGCTCCCACTTCGGTAGCGAAACGTTGCCTTTAACAGGACCGGAGAGTTTTCTTTCGATCTTTTCCTTCAAATAGTAAGAGTCCAGACGTGCCCCCGCTATCTGGATATTCTAAATAATGAAATTACTGAAGGATACCATCAATATTATGATAACATATTTTGTCAAGATAAATAGAACAAAGCTATTTAGTTTCTAAAATATGGAAGAGAAAAAGCGGAAACAAAAGCAAAAAGTTGCTGCACAATAATAACAAATACTATTTATTCCTTATTTGTACGTGAACTTCAAGGCTTTATTTAACATGTTTGGTGAATAATTAAGTTAAGCTCCGTAGAAAATAGTGAAAATAATCTGTTTATTAAATTTATCCGTAGTTGTTCCACTATCACTCATAACACTATGCAGAGAAAAACTAATTCATCCTCAACAGATAATTTCTATTAACAATAATTCACTTAAATTATATTAACAGAATTGTTGAGGATTAAATAGTAACGCAGTTCATTTCTGTAACATTCTGCTTAGTTCTAATTCTAATTATAATTTTCTTTTTTCATTTTTTCATCAAATTTGTTTAGCCAGGAAGTCATAATCTCTACCGTTATTTAAGATTTTTATTGGATACCCATTCTAAGGGCAATTTGTTGATATGAGAGCCTTCAAAGCATCTTGGGTGTTTACTTTTTCTATAATTTCCTTATCATCTTCCATATTTGTACAAAATAAAATTGTCAATCTTTGTTTGCAGCTTTTTACCACTATACTTATTGTTTTTAAAGAGGACGTTTTGTTTGGCATTGCAAGGTAAAAAAGTCCGGTCTCGTCAGCATTGTACACATTTTGGGTGAATACTCCTTCAATATTACTGACAACTTTGCTTTCCAAGCTTCAACAGTGTCCAGGTTAATATCAGCTGACTCCCCGCAAATTGTTTTAAAGGTTATGTTATGTCTTTGACAAAATTTTTCAAGCCACCCATTTGAAGCTTTAAAATTCGTCATTTTTAATTTTCCGCAACTTCCAATGCTTTCTCTTTTATTAAAGGTCTAGATATAGGGATATTTTATTCCTAGCTTTACAAAACCAATTGTAAACTACTCGATCAATTCCTAAACCTTCAGTTCTAGGAAATTTTCTCTTCTGTTCTGTATTGGAACCTTCTTCAAATAGCTTTTTAAAATCACATTTGTTTTTTAAAATATCGTTAACTTGTGTTCTTCCAACACTAAATTTTTCAGCCAACTTTCTAGCACTGCCATTAAACTTTTCACTTTCCACAATTATATCAATTTTCTCTTTAAGAAACAAACGTTTTCTTTTTAGCAATTTTTGGGGGAGCTTAATGAGCCTTTTACTTGCACTTTCTCTGTAATGACTGTCTATTGTAAATTGAATAAATTCTTTAAATCCGTTCTTAAATACCGGTAATTACTTAAGCCTCACACAATGAAACAATTATATATTATGCACAACTTGAACGCTAAGCTGTTGTTTACTAATGACCTTACCGGAAATGGGAGGTAGAATTACATGTATTTTTCAAGAAAGTTTGTAAATAAGTGGCCGTGGCCGTTATCGAGAGGTGGTCGCTATTAGGAGGGTTATTAATATGGATATTTCCGTATAGTAATTGGATTTTGACTTGGAAAACTTGGCCGGTTTTAGAGGTGGCCGCTTTTAAGAGGTGGCCGAAAATAGAGGTTTGACTGTACCTACATTATACATATTTTTATATTTTTAATTAGATCTATAATTTTTCTTTTTGAACATACCTATATATCTATTCATATACTTTATTTATATTTAGATGATTTAAATTTAATTTATTTTTATTTACCTTGCTATTGGATCATGTATCTGTTGTGTAATAAATTATTATTATTATATGCACTGTTATGTCGAATTATTGGCAAAAAACACAAGCGATCGATTTCTACAATTTGTTCTTAATGTCAATTTCTTATCATCATGCAAGAAAATAATAGTAATCGCTTGGTACGCACTCTTTAATGGATGAATCAAAATTTTTCAATCAAGTTCCTCGACAACACTTCTCCTGTTTGATGGTATAACCATTACCGAAAGAATAATGGACTACATTTTCCAACCTGTAGAAGTTGTCCCTAATGATCTCTAAAACCTATTCGAAGTTGTGTACAATGATAGCCTGATTTTTGCTTCAAAGTTAAGGAAAATCGTCAAAACTAAAAATCCTTTATTTTGAGTCAACTCATAAATGATGGGAGTATTACCAGTCGAACACAAGTTTTAAAATATACGTTTAAAATTTACTCGTTCGAACAAAGATGTTATTAGACAATAATGTTCTACAAGTTATGGAACCAATAATTATTTCACTATTAGAAGACATATTACAATTACAGTGCTATAACGACTATATTAAGATAGATGATAATGATCAATATTGTCGATATAATTCAATAAAACTTAATTGATTGTGTTGATTAAAACTATACAACTTCCACAACAGTAATTATTATAGTGATCAGTTGAATATTCATTCCGCAATTTAAGAATTTTAAATAAAAAGAAATTAATCATTAAATAGCATCAGAGCGTTACTTCGTTGAATCAATTTTTAAATGAACTTATACAGATTCATTGAAGATACAGCATTTATTTATCTTGACAATATAGCCATAGAATAATAATAATCTATTATTATTATGTAATATATGCCTGTACTCAACCTTAACTGTCGATATGTTAAACGCCTGACGGATAGGCCACTTATGTTGCAGGACATGTGTCAATAATTTCCAATAAAGCGGGAACGATTTCTTCAAAATCGCTAACTTCTCACCTCGCATTTTAAATCTTTAATTTTTTGATTTTTATAATAAAACGTGATCAGTTGCTCTTAACTGCTTCGTGACAGGTTTTGATAAGTATAAATAAAGATGTTTAAATTCTTCTCTACTTTTTTTGTATCATTATTGAAGCAAATTTTGATATTGTATTTCCTACAACGTTATTTATAATAGATAATCAGTTAGTTGACAATAATCATGTTTAATAATTTTATACAAACCTAAATTATCCAAACAAGACCCGTTAAATTTTACAATTCCAATACTTTGTTTCCTATCAATGATTAACAGATTCAATAAATCTTTTAAACATTACCAGGGAACAATTGAAAATGTCACACTGATTTACAGCGCACAACTCGTTAAATTTGGTCATGGCTCTGACTATGGGAGCATTCAATAAATAATTGATCGGATAGTACTCACATAAGAACATGGCCGCACAGTAGCTCTAGGAACTCTGAATGACATTTGACCAAGCAAGGTAGAACAATCAACATGGTTTCTTAGAATTTTAAATAAGACGGCAAGGTCAGCATTTATTCGTCTACCTTCTAAAGAAATCAAACCGAAATGGCTCACCATGTTCTCGTACGGTTTTCTTAAACAATTATTATCTCCAAAATAGAACAATCTTCTCAAAATTTATGTTGAATCTTTTCAAGCTTATTAATGTGTGCCTTGTACATAAGGGACCAGACTGGGAAATTATATTCTAAGTGTGGACAAACAAACGCGGTGTATAGGACCTTACGACTTAAAATATTATTGAAGTTATGAGTACTTGGAACACAAACCCTAATTTTTGAGAGCTGTAATATACATACACTCGCTATGTCATCAAAACTTAAGCTTAGTGTCAAAACGACACCCAAATTCTTCACGCACGTGACACAAGAGAATTTTATACCTGACTAGTTATACTCCAATATCTGCGGGGAGAGACATCTATGCTAATTACCTTGCATTTTCCAGCGTTCAACTATAATTTATTGAAACTGCACCAATGATAGAGACCATCTAAGGCCTCCTGCAAGATCAAGTAATCTTGCATGGACGAAATGGACCTAAATATCTTTACGTCATCCGCGAAAAAAATGCATTGAGGTCATGAGCTCAAAGCATAATCCTAAGACATATTTTAATTACAAAAATTCTGCATTCGTCAGTGTTATAAATGTTTTACTCAGGGTTATACAATCATATAAAAGATTGCTCTGAATTAATAATAATGCTAACAGTAACAACAATATAGTGTAGGAGATTAGAAAACCTACCCGATAAAAAGTATATACATCTAGAAATGCAGAAGATAGAATCCTGATTACAGCAGATCGCATACTCTATAGATTACCCAGAAGAGCTTAAGGTCACGTCGAAGCATTTCAAGCACAATTCAGAGAGTATTGTGTTGTGTAATCAGATTTAGTTAAAAAAGTTAATATATAAATCTATGTTATCAAAAAGATGATGATGAACCAGCTGCAAAAGCATTTCTACTGTAGATCAAAGACAACACTATAAAGAAGTAAATAAACCGCATTTGAACTTTAAGACTTGGGCTAGAGTAACTATGGGTTTATAAAATACCTTGCAAAGATTGCGACGTTTGCTACGTAGGAAAAGTTGGTCAAACTAAAATAATTTACGTAAAACGCAAAAAAAATTCATACAGTCATAGCATCACTGGCAGAAGGATTAAAACCTTTAACGAAACCAACTTCGAGAAACAAAAGTAATAGTAACTATTGAAGATAAAACCAGAAAGATTGATAGAGAAACAATTGAAAATAGAAAAAAATGACGAATAGTCCTTAACACCATAGACGTCACTCAAAGACTATCAACTGCATAGACACTACTACTTTCAACTATCAGAATAATAAGGCTTTACAAACGGAACCAACAACCAAAGAAATCAACACAGAATAAAGCACCAGAAGAAGAAAATTTGCAGTTACCTTCGATAACTATTAGGATCTACCTACCAAGCAGAAACAAACATGCGCGCCGAAACATAGTTCAAAACATAAATACAACAATGGAAACAGAAAGTAGTTGACGCGATGTAGAGCAGCAGTTCAAACGAAGATAACCTGAAGATATGAATTGAGAACTTGCCGAAACGTTGTCTTGTACCTATTTTTTATTAATTACTACACGTGTTTAAACCTCAAAAGATTTTTATTACAATCATAATTATACATACACGTGTAATAGTTAACACAAACTTGCATTCGTAATTAAATGGAACTATTAATTATAAAAAAAAAACTTTAAAATATTTAAAGGACATATGCAAATTGATTATCGTGAAAAACACACAATGATGTAAACATTACATAACGTACACTTAATACTTACAGATTTGAAATTGTGCATTCAGTAAAATCAATAAGAAACGTATGATCGTAATACGAATTAATCTGATAAAAATGAAATTTTATAGTAAAAAGATTAGAATTGGAGCTGGAGTATATGCTATGCTATACAGTGTTGTTCAAGTTTAAGATTATGTCATTAATATAATAGAAACAATAAGAAATAAAGTACCTAATGGAAACAAAGATTGTAGTTATGGCAGAGATCACTATTATTTCTAATCTATATGTAATTTTTTTTGCCCTTTTATTTAAAAAAAACCACCGGCTTACATAAAAATTAAAATACTAAATGCAAGAGTATATATATATATATATATATATATATATATATATATATACATGAATTCAGTAAAATAATTTTGTTGGACGTTAAACAGTAATACCATCATAACCGTCAGGTCGGTCAAATCTGATATAACCTGGACAAACAAAGTTAATCGTGCTTTTCAACCACATTTCAGAGAGTATTGTTATGTGTAATCGGATTTAGTTAAAAAAAAAAATATATATAAAACTATGTAGTTAAAGAACAAATAACGGCATCATATTTAACTTCCTTAGAGATTGCATTTGGAAATTAATGTTAAAATTAATACAATGAACTCAATTTTGTTTTTTTTATTCTTTTTCTTTAAACAAAGAAAAGTTCATTTAAGTTGATTATTATTTGTGTGTTTTAGAGTTTGTTATAAATGATTGAAAGTAGTACATTAGGTGTGTTATAATTATCTTGAAAGAGCATTAGTAATTGAAGCAAAAGACGTTTTTTGGAGCATCTTTAATTTTTAGATTTTACAATGTGGCGATTATTGTGAACTATTGTCGTAAAGAGCTTTGGAAGCTAACAGTCCACCGCGTTATGTAAAAAAGATTGCCCGTGTGCATTATCGTGATAGGATATTGTGTAATATATCAAAATGTTCAGAAAAATTCGAAAAAAACAAAAATGAATGGAGGACATCTCACATATGAGTTCAAAAGCTCCTAACCGGAACTAACGTCATAATTTCCCCAAAATTATAATTTCACATTATTACATGCTTCAATAGCAAAATTTCAAAATAATTATTCCTTACAAATTTGTTCTACGCCCAAAATTTTACCAAACGTACCTCAAAAGTTCCAACCGAAAGTTAATAAAATACTACAAAAAAGTTCTCATTAGCCACCACCTTATGTAATTCCATGCAGATTCAGAATAGAATATTGTGTAATAAATCAAAATTTTCAGAGAAATAATGTGGAGAATCCAAAATCTTTGGTGAACATCTCACAAATGAGTTCAAAAGCTCCTAACCGGAACTAACCTCACAATTTCTCCCAAAAATTATAACTTCACATTTTACATGACTTCAATAGCAAAATTTCAAAATAATTTTTTTTCAAATTTGTTCTACGCCCCAAAATTTTACCAAACGTACCTCAAAAGTTCCAACCGGAAGTTAATAAAATACTACAAAAAGTTCTCATTAGCCACTACCTTATGTAATTCCATGTGCAGATTCGGAATAGAATATTGTGTAATAAATCAAAATTTTCAAAGAAATAATGTGGAGAATCCGAAAATATTTGGTGAACATCTCACAAATGAGTCAAAACGCTACTAACCGGAACTAACGTCACAATTTCTCCCAAAAAATTATAACTTCACATTTTTACATGCTTCAATAGCAAAATTTCGAAATAATTATTTTTACAAATTTGTTCTACGCCCCAAAATTTTACTAAACGTATCTCAAAAAATTCCAACCGGAAGTTAATAAAATAATGTGGAGAATCCGAAAATCTTTGGTGAACATCTCACAAATGAGTTCAAAAGCTCCTAACAGACACTAACGTCACAATTCCTCCCAAAAATTATAATTTTACATTTTTACATGCTTCAATAGCAAAATTTCAAAAATAATTATTTTTTACAAATTTGTTCTACGCCCCAAAATTTTACCAAACTTACCTCAAAAGTTCCAACCGAAAGTTAATAAAATACTACAAAAAGTTCTCATTAGCCACCACCTTATGTAATTCTATATGCAGATTCAGAATAGAATATTGTGTAATAAATCAAAATTTTCAAAGAAGTAATGTGGAGAATCCGAAAATATTTGGTGAACATCTCACAAATGAGTCCAAAAGCTCCTAACCGGAACTAACGTCACAATTTCTCCCAAAATTATAACTTCACATTTTGACATACTTCAATAGCAAAATTTCGAAATAATTATTCTTTACAAATTTGTTCTACGCCCCAAAATTTTACCAAACGTACCTCAAAAAGTTCCAACCGGAAGTTAATAAAATACTACAAAAAAGTTATCATTAGCCACCACCTTATGTAATTCCATGTGCAGATTCGAAAAGAATATTGTGTAATAAATCAAAATTTTCAAAGAAATAATGTGTAGAATCCGAAAATCTTTGGTGAACATCTCCAAATGAGTTCAAAGCTCCTAACCGGAACTAACGTCACAATTTCTCCCAAAATTATAACTTCACATTTTTACATACTTCAATAGCAAAATTTCGAAACAATTATTCTTTACAAATTTGTTCTAAATCCCAAAATTTTACCAAACGTACTTCAAAAAGTTCCAACCGGAAGTTAATAAAATACTACAAAAAAGTTATCATTAGCCACCACCTTATGTAATTCCATGTGCAGATTCGGAAAAGAATATTGTGTAATAAATCATAATTTTCAAAGAAATAATGTAGAATCCGAAAATCTTTGGTGAACATCTCACAAATGAGTTCAAAAGCTCCTAACCGGAACTAACGTCACAATTTCTCCCAAAAATTATAACTTCACATTTTGACATACTTCAATAGCAAAATTTCGAAATAATTATTCTTTACAAATTTGTTCTAAATCCCAAGTACCACACCAAAACGTACCTCAAAAAGTTCCAACCGGAGTTAATAAAATACTACAAAAAGTTATCATTAGCCACCACCTATGTAATTCCATGTGCAGATTCAGAATAGAATATTGTGTAATAAATCAAAATTTCAGAGAAATAATGTGGAGAATCCGAAAATCTTTGGTGAACATCTCACCAAATGAGTTCAAAAGCTCCTAACTGGAACTAACGTCACAATTTCTCCCAAAATTATAACTTCACATTTTACATACTTCAATAGCAAAATCTCGAAATAATTATTCTCTACAAATTTGTTCTACGCCCCAAAATTTTACCAAACATTACCCTCAAAAGTTCCAACCGGAAGTTAATAAAATACTACAAAAAAGTTATCATTAGCCACCACCTTATGTAATTCCATGTGCCAGATTGGGAAAAGAATATTGTGTAATAAATCAAAATTTTCAAAAAGAAATAATGTGTAGAATCCGAAAATCTTATTTTAACAAACGTACCTCAAAAAGTTCCAACCGGAAATTAATAAAATACTACAAGAAAGTTCTTATTAGGCACTACCTTATGTAATTCCATGTGCAATTTTGGAATAGAATATGATGTAATATATCAAAATTTTCAAAGAAATTATGTGGAGAATCCGAAAATATTTGGTGAACATCTCGCAAATGAGTCAAAACGCTACAAGCCGGAACTAACGTCACAATTTCTCCCAAAAATTGTAACTTCATATTTTACATGCTTCAATAGCAAAATTTCGAAATAATTATTTTTACAAATTTGTTCTACGCCCCAAAATTTTACTAAACGTATCTCAAAAAATTCCAACCGGAAGTTAATAAAATAATGTGGAGAATCCGAAAATCTTTGGTGAACATCTCACAAATGAGTTCAAAAGCTCTAACAGACACTAACGTCACAATTCCTCCCAAAATTATAATTTACGTTTTTACAAGCTTCAATAGCAAAATTTCAAAATAATATTTTTACAAATTTGTTCTACGCCCCAAATTTTACCAAACGTACCTCAAAAGTTCCAACCGAAAGTTAATAAAATACTACAAAAAGTTCTCATTAGCCACCACCTTATGTAATTCTATATGCAGATTCAGAATAGAATATTGTGTATTAAATCAAAATTTTCAGAGAAATAATGTGGAGAATCCGAAAATATTTGGTGAACATCTCACAAATGAGTCCAAAAGCTCCTAACCGGAGCTAACGTCACAATATCTCCCAAAAATTATAACTTCACATTTTGACATACTTCAATAGCAAAAATTCGAAATAATTATTCTTTACAAATTTGTTCTACGCCACAAAATTTTACCAAACGTACCTCAAAAGTTCCAACCGGAAGTTAATAAAATACTACAAAAATTATCATTAGCCACCACCTTATGTAATTCCATGTGCAGATTCGGAAAAAGAATATTGTGTAATAAAACAAAATTTTCAAAGAAATAATGTGTGAATCCGAAAATCTTTAGTGAACATCTCACAAATGAGTTCAAAAGCTCCTAACCGGAACTAACGTCACAATTTCTCCCAAAATTATAACTACATTTTGACATACTTCAATAGCAAAATTTCGAAACAATTATTCTTTACAAATTTGTTCTAAATCCCAAAATTTTACCAAACGTACCTCAAAAAGTTCCAACCGGAAGTTAATAAAATACTACAAAAAGTTATCATTAGCCACCACCTTATGTAATTCTATATGCAGATCAGAATAGAATAATGTGTAATAAATCAAAATTTTCAGAGAAATAATGTGGAGAATCCGAAAATCTTTGGTGAACATCTCACAAATGAGTTCAAATGCTCTAACTTTGGACCTAACGTCACAATTTCTCCCAAAATTATAACTTCACATTTTACATACTTCAATAGCAAAATCTCGAAATAATTATTCTACTACAAATTTGTTCTACGCCCCAAAATTTTACCAAACGTACCTCAAAAAGTTCCAACCGGAAGTTAATAAAATACTACAAAAAGTTATCATTAGCCACCACCTTATGTAATTCCATGTGCAGATTGGGCAAAAAGAATATTGTGTAATAAATCAAAATTTTCAAAGAAATAATGTGTAGAATCCGAAAATCTTTGGTGAACATCTCACAAATGAGTTCAAAAGCTCCTAACCGGAACTAACGTCACAATTTCCCCCAAAACCATAACTTCACATTTTGACTTATACTTCAATAGCAAAATTTCAAAAACAATTATTCTTTACAAATTTGTTCTAAATCCCAAAATTTTACCAAACGTACCTCAAAAGTTCCAACCGGAAGTTAATAAAATACTACAAAAAGTTATTATTAGCCACCGCTTTATGTAATTCTATATGCCAAATTCGGAAAAGAATATTGTGTAATAAATCCACAATTTTTAGAAGTAATGTGTAGAATCCGGAAATCTTGGCTGAACATCTCGAGAATATGAGGTTCAAAAGCTACTACCCGGAACTAACATCCCCAATTTCTCCCAAAAATTGTAACTTCGACATTTACACATGTTTCAATAGCAAAATTTCAGAAATAATTATTTTTACAGGAAAATTTGTTCTACGCCCCAAAATTTTACTAAACATGTCTCAAAAAATTCCAACCAAAGTTAATAAAATAATGTGGAGAATCCCTAAAAATCTTTGGAATGGAACATCTCACAAATGAGTTCAAAAGCTCCTAACAGAAACTAACGTCACAATTCCTCCCAAAATTATAATTTTACATTTTACATGCTTCAATAGCAAAATTTCAACAAATAATTATTTTTACTAAAATTGTTCTACGCCCCAAAGTGCTTACCAAAACAATACCTCAAAAGTTTCAACCGGAAGTTAATAAAATGCTACAAAAAAGTTATCATTAGCCACCACCTTATGTAATTCTATGTACCAGATTCCAGGCCATATAATATTGTGTAATAAATCAAAATTTTCCAGAGAAACAATGTGGAGGAAGTCAAAATCTTTGGTGACACACCTCACTAAATGAGTCCAAAAGCTCCTATTCCGAAACTAACGTCACATATTTCCCCTAAAATTATGTAACTTCACATTTTTTACATACTTCAATAACAAAATTTCAAAATAAATATTCTTTTCAACTCTGTTCTACGCCCCAAAATTTTACCAAACGTACCTCAAGAGTTCCAACCGGAAGTTAATAAAATACTACAAGAAAGTTATTATTAGGCACCACCTTATAGCAATTCCATGTGGAGATTCGGAATAGAATATTATATGCAATAAATCAAAATTTACACAAGAAATAATGTGGAGAATCCGAAAATCTTTGGTGAACATCCTCACAAATGAGTCCAAAAGCTCTAACCGGAACTAACGTCACAATTTTCCCCAAAATTATAACTTCACATTTTACATACTTTCAGCCATAGCTAAAATTTCGAAATAATTTATTCTTTACAAATTTGTTCTACGCTCCCAGATTTTACAAACGTACCTCAAAAAGTTCCAACCGGAAGTTAATAAAATACTACAAAAAAATTCTTATCATTAACCACCACCTTATGTAATTCCATCTTTGCAGATTCAGGAAAAGAATATTGTAGTAACAATAATCCCCTAAGATTTTTAAAATAATATTGTAGAATCCGAAAATCTTAGCTGAACATCTCAGGAAATGAGTTCCAAAAGCTACTACCCAGAACTAACGTCACAATTTCTCCCAAAAATTATAACTTCACTATTTTACAGCTTCAATAGCAAAATTTCAGAAATAATTATTTTTACAAATTTGTTCTACGCCTTAAAATTATATTACTAAACGTGTAGCCTCTCAAAAATTCCAACCGGAAGTTAATAAAATAATCAGGAGAATCCCTTGAAAATCTTTGGTGAACATCTCACAAATGGGTTGAAAGCTCTAACCGAAACCAGCTTGTCACAATTCCTCCCAAAAATTATAATTTTACATTTTACACATGCTTCGGTAACAAAATTTCAAAATAAATATTTTTACAAATTTGTTCTACGCCCCAAAATTTTACCCGACTACCTCAAAAGTTCCAACCGAGTTAATAAAATACTACAAAAAGTTATCATTAGCCACCACCTTATGTAATTCTATATGCAGATTCAGAATAGAATATTGTGTAATAAATCAAAATTTTCAGAGAAATAATGTGGAGAATCCGAAAATCTTTGGTGGACATCTCACAAATGAGTTCAAAAGCTTCTAACCGGAACTAACGTCACAATTTCTCCCAAAATTATAACTTCACATTTTTACATGCTTCAATAGCAAAAATTCAAAATAATTATTCTCTTCTACAAATTTGTTCTACGCCCCAAAATTTTACCAAACGTACCTCAAAAAGTTCCAGCCGGAAGTTAATAAAATACTACAAAAAGTTATCATTAGCCACCACCTTATGTAATTCCATGTGCAGATTGGGGAGAAAAGAAATATTGTGTAATAAATCATAATTTTCAAAGAAATAATGTGTAGAATCCGAAAATCTTATTTTACCAAACATTACCTCAAAAGTTCCAACCGAAATTAATACAAATACTACAAAAAGTTCTTATTAGGCACCACCTTATGATAATTCCATGTGCAATTTTGGAATAGAATATATGTAATAAATCAAGAAAATTTTCAAAAGAAATTATCATGGAGAATCCAAAAATATTTGGTGGGCATCCTCACAAATGAGTCAAAAGCATACCAACCGGAACCTAACGTCACAATTTCTCCCCAGAATTGCTAACTTCATGATCCTCACATGCTTCAATAGCAAAATTTCGAAATAATTATTTTTACAAATTTGTTCTACGCCCCAAAAGGTTACTAAACACGTATCTCAAAAAAAATTCCAGCCGGAAGTTAATAAAATATGTGGAGAATCCGAAAATCTTTGGTGAGCATCTCACAAATGAGTTCAAAATCTCTAACCAGACACTAACGTCACAATTCCTCCCAAAATTATAATTTTACATTTTACATACTTCAACAGCAAAAATTCAAACTAATTATTTTTTACAAATTTGTTCTACGCCCCAAAATTTTACCAAACGTTTTCTCAAAAGTTACAACAAAAAGTTAATAAAATACCACAAAAAAGTTCTCATTAGCCACCACCTTATGTAATTCTATGTGCAGATTCAGAATAGAATATTGTGTAATAAATCAAAATTTTCAGAGAAATAATGTGGAGAATCCGAAAATATTTGGTGAACATCTCCCAAATGAGTCCCAAAGCTCCTAATCGGAGCTAACGTCACATCCCTCCCAAAAATTATAACTTCACATTTTTGGACATACTTCAATAGCAGAATGGCCCTTCGAAACTAATTATTCTTTACAAATTTGTTCTACGCCACAAAATTTTACCAAACGTACCTCAAAAGTTCCAACCGGAGTTAATAAAATACTACAAAAAAGGTTATCATTAGCCACCACTATGTAATTCCATGCAGATTCGGAAAAGAATATTGTGTAATAAATCATAATTTTCAAAGAAATAATGTGTAGAATCCGAAAATCTTTAGTGAACATCTCACAAATGAGTTCAAAAGCTCCTAACCGAAACTAACGTCACAATTTCTCCCAAAATTATAACTTCACATTTTTACATACTTCAAAAGCAAAATTTTTTCAGAAACAATTATTCTTTACAAATTTGTTCTAAATCCCAAAATTTTACCAAACGTACTTTCAAAAGTTCCAACCGGAAGTTAATAAAATACTACAAAAAGTTATCATTAGCCACCACCTTATGTAATTCTATATGCAGATTCAGAATAGAATATTGTGTAATAAATCAAAATTTTCAGAGAAATAATGTGGAGAATCCGAAAATCTTTGGTGAACATCTCACAAATGAGTTCAGAAAGCTCTAACCGGACCTAACGTCACAATTTCTCCCAAAATTATAACTTCACATTTTACATACTTAATAGCAAAATCTCGAAATAATTATTCTCTACAAATTTGTTCTACGCCCAAATTTTCAAACGTACCTCAAAAAGTTCCAACCGGAAGTTAATAAAATACTACAAAAAGTTATCATTAGCCACCACCTTATGTAATTCCATGTGCAGATTGGGAAAAGAATATTGTGTAATAAATCATAATTTTCAAGAGAAATAATGTGTAGAATCCGGAAAATCTTTGGTAGAACATCTCACAAATGAGTTCAAAAACTCCTAACCCCGGAACTAACGTCACAATTTCCCCAAAAATAGCACAAATAGCAAAATTTCAGAAACAATTATTCTTTAAATTTGTTCTAAATCCCAAAATTTTACTAAACCGTACCTCAAAAGTTCCAACCGAAAGTTAATAAAATACTACAAAAAGTTATAATTAGCCACCACTTTATGTAAATTCTATATGCAAATTCAGAAAAGATAGTGTGTAATAAATCCACTTTCAGAGAAATAATGTGTAGAATCGAGCTCTTGAAATCTGAACATCTCACAAATGAGTTCAAAAGCTACTACCCGGAACTAACGTCACAATTTCTCCCAAAAATTGTAACTTCACATTTTTACATGCTTCAATAGCAAAATTTCGAAATAATTATTTTTACAAATTTGTTCTGCATTCCCAAAATTTAGCTAAAGCTATCTCAAAAATTCCAACCAAAAGTTAATAAAATAATGTGGAGAATCCTAAAAATCTTTGGTGAACATCTCACAAATGAGTTCAAAAGCTCCTAACAGAAACTAACGTCACAATTCCTCCCAAAAAATTATAATTTCACATTTTTACATGCTTCAATAGCAAAATTTCAAAATAGTTATTTTTACAAATTTGTTCTACGCCCCAAAAATTTTACCAAACGTACCTCAAAAAGTTTCAACCGGAAGTTAATAAAATGCTACAAAAAAGTTATCATTAGCCACCACCTTATGTAATTCTATATGCAGATTCAGAATAGAATATTATGTAATAAATCAAAATTTTCAGAGGAATAATGTGGAGAATCCAAAAATCTTTGGTGAACATCTCACAAATAAGTCCAAAAGCTATACTAACCGAAACTAACGTCAATATTTCCCCTAAAAATTGTAACTACACATTTTTACATGCTTCAATAGCAAAATTTCAAAATAAATGTTCTTTTCAATTTTGTTCTACGCCCCAAAATTTTACCAAACGTACTTCAAAAAGTTCCAACCGGAAATTAATAAAATACTACAAGATAGTTCTTATTAGGCACCACCTTATGTAATTCCATGTGGAGTTTCGGAATAGAATATTATGTAATATATCAAAATTTTCAAAGAAATAATGTGAAGAATCCGAAAATATTTGGTGAACATCTCCCACGAATGAGTCCAAAAGCTCCTAACCGGAACTAATGTCACAATTTTCCCCATGTTATAACTTCACATTTTACATACTTCAATAGCAAAATTTCGAAATAATTATTCTTTACAAATTTGTTCTACGCCCCAAAATTGTACGAAACGTACCTCAAAAGTTTCAACCGGAAGTTAATAAAATACTACAAAAAGTTATCATTAGCCACCACCTTGTAATTCCATGTGCAGATTCGGAAAAGAAGAGTTGTGTAATAAATCAAATTTTAGAGAAATAATCGTGTAGAATCCGAAAATCTTTGCTGAACATCTCAAATGAGTTCAAAAGCTGCTAACCGGAACTAACGTCACAATTTCTCCCAAAAATTGTAACTTCACATTTTTACTTCAATAGCAAAAATTTCGAAATAATTATTTTTACAAATTTGTTCACGCCCCAAATTTTAAATTGTATTCAAAAATTGCAACCGGAAGTTAATAAATAATGTGGAGAATCCGAAAATCTTTGAGTGAACATCTCACAAGTGAGTTCAAAAGCTCTAGCACAAACTAACGTCACAATTCCTCCCAAAAATTATAATTTTACATTTTACATGCTTCAATAGCAAAATTTCAAAATAATAATTTTTACAAATTGTTCTACGCCCCAAAATTTTACCAAACGTACCTCAAAAAGTTCAACAGAAGTTAAAATGCTCACAAAAAGTTATCATTAGCCACCACCTTATGTAATTCTATATGCAGATTCGGAATTGAATATTATGTAATAAATCAAAATTTTCAGAGGAATAATGTGGAGAATCAAAAATCTTTGGTGAACATCTCAGAAATAAGTCCAAAACTCCTAACCGGAACTAACGTCAAATTTCCCTAAAATTGTAACTACACTTTTTACATGCTTCAATAGCAAATTTCAAAATAAATGTTCTTTTTCAAATTTGTTCTACGCCCCAAAATTTTAACCAAATGTACTTCAAAAGTTCCAACCGGAGATTAATAAAATACTACAAGATAGTTCTTATTAGGCACCACCTTATGTAATTCCATGTGAGTTCGGAATAGAATACTTATGTAATATATCAAAATTTTCAAAGGAATAATGTGGAGAATCCAAAATCTTTGGTGAACATCTCACAAATGAGTCCAAAAGCTCCTAACCGAAACTAACGTCACAATTTCCCCAAAATTTGTAACTTCACTTTTACATTGCTTCAATAGCAAATTTCAAAATAAATATTCTTTTCAAATTTGTTCTATGCCTTCCAAAATTTTACCAAACGTACCTCAAAAAGTTCCAAACCGGATACCTTAATAAAATACTACAAAATGTTATCATTAGCCACCACCTTATGTAATTCCATGTGCAAATTCGGAATAGAATATTGTTTAATAAATACAAAAATTTAGAGAAATATGTGTAGAATCCGAAAATCTTTGGTGAACATCTCAGAAATAAGTTCAAAAGCTACTACCCGGAACTAACGTCACAATTTCTCCCAAAAATTGTAACTTCACATTTTTACATGCTTCAATAGCAAAATTTCGAAATAATTATTTTTTACAAATTTGTTCTACGCCCCAAAATTTTACTAAACGTATCTCAAAAAATTCCAACCGAAAGTTAATAAAATACTACAAAAAAGTTCTCATTAGCCACCACCTTATGTAATTCTATATGCAGATTCAGAATAGAATATTGTGTAATAAATCAAAATTTTCAGAGAAATAATGTGGAGAATCCGAAAATCTTTGGTGAACATCTCACAAATGAGTTCAAATGCTCCTAACCCGAACTAACGTCACAATTTCTCCCAAAAATTATAACTTCACATTTTTACATACTTCAATAGCAAAATTTCGAAACAATTATTCTTTACAAATTTGTTCTACGCCCCAAAATTTTACTAAACGTCTCTCAAAAAGTTCCAACCGGAAGTTAATAAAATACTGCAAAAAAGTTATGATTAGCCACCACCTTATGTAATTCTATGTGCAGATTCGGATAGAATATTGTGTAATAAATCAAAATTTTCAAGGAATAATGTGGTGAATCCAAAAATCTTTGGTGAACATCTCACAAAAGTTCAAAAGCTACTAACCGGAACTAACGTCACAATTTCTCCCAAAATTGTAACTTTACATTTTACATGCTTCAATAGCAAAATTTCGAAATAATTATTTTTACAAATTTGTTCTACGCCCCAAAATTTTACCAAACGTATCTCAAAAGTTCCAACCGAAAGTTAATAAAATACTACAAAAAAGTTCTCATTAGCCACCACCTTATGTAATTCTATATGCAGATTCAGAATAGAATATTGTGTAATAAATCAAAATTTTCAGAGAAATAATGTGGAGAATCCGAAAATCTTTGGTGAACATCTCACAAATGAGTTCAAATGCTCCTAACCCGAACTAACGTCACAATTTCTCCCAAAAATTATAACTTCACATTTTTACATACTTGAATAGCAAAATTTCGAAATAATTATTCTTTACAAATTTGTTCTACGCCACAAAATTTTACCAAACGTACCTCAAAAAGTTCCAACCGGAAGTTAATAAAATACTACAAAAAAGTTATCATTAGCCACCACCTTATGTAATTCCATGTGCAGATTCAGAAAAGAATATTGTGTAATAAATCATAATTTTCAAAAGAAATAATGTGTAGAATCCGAAAATCTTTAGTGAACATCTCACAAATGAGTTCAAAAGCTCCTAACCGGAACTAACGTCACAATTTCTCCCAAAATTATAACTTCACATTTTGACATACTTCAATAGCAAAATTTCGAAACAATTATTCTTTACAAATTTGTTCTAAATCCCAAAATTTTACCAAACGTACCTCAAAAAGTTCCAACCGGAAGTTAATAAAATACTACAAAAAAGTTATGATTAGCCACCACCTTATGTAATTCTATATGCAGATTCAGAATAGAATATTGTGTAATAAATCAAAATTTTCAGAGGAATAATGTGGTGAATCCAAAAATCTTTGGTGAACATCTCACAAATAAGTTCAAAAGTTCCTACCCGGAACTAATGTCACAATTTCCCCCAAAAATTATAATTTCACATTTTTACATGCTTCAATAGCAAAATTTCAAAATAATTATTCTTTACAAATTTGTTCTACGCCCCAAAATTTTACAAACGTACCTCAAAAGTTCCAACCGGAAGTTAATAAAATACAAAAAGTTATCATTAGCCACCACCTTATGTAATTCCATGTGCAGATTCGGAAAAGAATATTGTGTAATAAATCATAATTTTCAAAGAAATAATGTGTAGAATCCGAAAATCTTTAGTGAACATCTCACAAATGAGTTCAAAAGCTCCTAACCGGAACTAACGTCACAATTTCTCCCAAAAATTATAACTTCACATTTTGACATACTTCAATAGCAAAATTTCGAAACAATTATTCTTTACAAATTTGTTCTAAATCCCAAAATTTTACCAAACGTACCTCAAAAAGTTCCAACCGGAAGTTAATAAAATACTACAAAAAAGTTATCATTAGCCACCACCTTATGTAATTCTATATGCAGATTCAGAATAGAATATTGTGTAATAAATCAAAATTTTTAGAGAAATAATGTGGAGAATCCGAAAATCTTTGGTGAACATCTCACAAATGAGTTCAAATGCTCCTAACTGGACCTAACGTCACAATTTCTCCCAAAAATTATAACTTCACATTTTTACATACTTCAATAGCAAAATCTCGAAATAATTATTCTCTACAAATTTGTTCTACGCCCAAAATTTTACCAAACGTACTTCAAAAGTTCCAACCGGAAGTTAATAAAATACTACAAAAAAGTTATCATTAGCCACCACCTTATGTAATTCCATGTGCAGATTGGGAAAAGAATATTGTGTAATAAATCATAATTTTCAAAGAAATAATGTGTAGAATCCGAAAATCTTTGGTGAACATCTCACAAATGAGTTCAAAAGCTCCTAACCGGAACTAACGTCACAATTTCTCCCAAAAATTATAACTTCACATTTTGACATACTTCAATAGCAAAATTTCGAAACAATTATTCTTTACAAATTTGTTTTAATCCCAAAATTTTACCAAACGTACCTCAAAAAGTTCCAACCGGAAATTAATAAAATACTACAAGAAAGTTCTTATTAGGCACTACCTTATGTAATTCCATGTGCAATTTTGGAATAGAATATGATGTAATATATCAAAATTTTCAAAGAAATTATGTGGAGAATCCGAAAATATTTGGTGAACATCTCGCAAATGAGTCAAAACGCTACAAACCGGAACTAACGTCACAATTTCTCCCAAAAATTGTAACTTCATATTTTACATGCTTCAATAGCAAAATTTCGAAATAATTATTTTTTACAAATTTGTTCTACGCCCCAAAATTTTACTAAACGTATCTCAAAAAATTCCAACCGGAAGTTAATAAAATAATGTGGAGAATCCGAAAATCTTGGTGAACATCTCACAAATGAGTTCAAAAGCTCCTAACAGACACTAACGTCACAATTCCTCCCAAAAATTATAATTTTACATTTTTACATGCTTCAATAGCAAAATTTCAAAATAATATTTTTTTACAAATTTGTTCTACGCCCCAAAATTTTACCAAACGTACCTCAAAAAGTTCCAACCGAAAGTTAATAAAATACTACAAAAAAGTTCTCATTAGCCACCACCTTATGTAATTCTATATGCAGATTCAGAATAGAATATTGTGTATTAAATCAAAATTTTCAGAGAAATAATGTGGAGAATCCAAAAATATTTGGTGAACATCTCACAAATGAGTCCAAAAGCTCCTAACCGGAGCTAACGTCACAATATCTCCCAAAAATTATAACTTCACATTTTGACATACTTCAATAGCAAAATTTCGAAATAATTATTCTTTACAAATTTGTTCTACGCCACAAAATTTTACCAAACGTACCTCAAAAAGTTCCAACCGGAGTTAATAAAATACTACAAAAAGTTATCATTAGCCACCACCTTATGTAATTCCATGTGCAGATTCGAAAAGAATATTGTGTAATAAATCATAATTTTCAAAGAAATAATGTAGAATCCGAAAATCTTTAGTGAACATCTCACAAATGAGTTCAAAAGCTCCTAACCGGAACTAACGTCACAATTTCTCCCAAAATTATAACTTCACATTTTGACATACTTCAATAGCAAAATTTCGAAATAATTATTCTTTACAAATTTGTTCTAAATCCCAAAATTTTACCAAACGTACTTCAAAAAGTTATCATTAGCCACCACCTTATGTAATTCCATGTGCAGATTGGGAAAAGAATATTGTGTAATAAATCATAATTTTCAAAGAAATAATGTGTAGAATCCGAAAATCTTTGGTGAACATCTCACAAATGAGTTCAAAAGCTCCTAACCGGAACTAACGTCACAATTTCTCCCAAAATTATAACTTCACATTTTGACATACTTCAATAGCAAAATTTCGAAACAATTATTCTTTAAAATTTGTTTTAATCCCAAAATTTTACCAAACGTACCTCAAAAAGTTCCAACCGGAAATTAATAAAATACTACAAGAAAGTTCTTATTAGGCACCACCTTATGTAATTCCATGTGCAATTTTGAATAGAATATGATGTAATAAATCAAAATTTTCAAAGAAATTATGTGGAGAATCCGAAAATATTTGGTGAACATCTCGCAAATGAGTCAAAACGCTACAAACCGGAACTAACGTCACAATTTCTCCCAAAAATTGTAACTTCATATTTTTACATGCTTCAATAGCAAAATTTCGAAATAATTATTTTTTACAAATTTGTTCTACGCCCCAAAATTTTACTAAACGTATCTCAAAAAATTCCAACCGGAAGTTAATAAAATAATGTGGAGAATCCGAAAATCTTTGGTGAACATCTCACAAATGAGTTCAAAAGCTCCTAACAGACACTAACGTCACAATTCCTCCCAAAAATTATAATTTTACATTTTTACATGCTTCAATAGCAAAATTTCGAAATAATTATTTTTTACAAATTTGTTCTACGCCCCAAAATTTTACCAAACGTACCTCAAAAAGTTCCAACCGGAAGTTAATAAAATACTACAAAAAAGTTCTCATTAGCCACCACCTTATGTAATTCTATATGCAGATTCAGAATAGAATATTGTGTAATAAATCAAAATTTTCAGAGAAATAATGTGGAGAATCCGAAAATATTTGGTGAACATCTCACAAATGAGTCCAAAAGCTCCTAACCGGAACTAACGTCACAATTTCTCCCAAAAATTATAACTTCACATTTTTACATACTTCAATAGCAAAATTTCGAAATAATTATTCTTTACAAATTTGTTCTACGCCACAAAATTTTACCAAACGTACCTCAAAAAGTTCCAACCGGAAGTTAATAAAATACTACAAAAAGTTATCATTAGCCACCACCTTATGTAATTCCATGTGCAGATTCGGAAAAGAATATTGTGTAATAAATCATAATTTTCAAAGAAATAATGTGTAGAATCCGAAAATCTTTGGTGAACATCTCACAAATGAGTTCAAAAGCTCCTAACCGGAACTAACGTCACAATTTCTCCCAAAAATTATAACTTCTCATTTTTACATACTTCAATAGCAAAATTTCGAAATAATTATTCTTTACAAATTTGTTCTAAGCCCCAAAATTTTACCAAACGTACCTCAAAAGTTCCAACCGGAAGTTAATAAAATACTACAAAAAGTTATCATTAGCCACCACCTTATGTAATTCTATATGCAGATTCAGAATAGAATATTGTGTAATAAATCAAAATTTTCAGAGAAATAATGTGGAGAATCCGAAAATCTTTGGTGAACATCTCACAAATGAGTTCAAAAGCTCCTAACCGGAACTAACGTCACAATTTCTCCCAAAATTATAACTTCACATTTTTACATACTTCAATAGCAAAATTTCGAAATAATTATTCTTTACAAATTTGTTCTACGCCCCAAAATTTTACCAAACGTACCTCAAAAAGTTCCAACCGGAAGTTAATAAAATACTACAAAAAGTTATCATTAGCCACCACCTTATGTAATTCCATGTGCAGATTCGGAAAAGAATATTGTGTAATAAATCATAATTTTCAAAGAAATAATGTGTAGAATCCGAAAATCTTTGGTGAACATCTCACAAATGAGTTCAAAAGCTCCTAACCGGAACTAACGTCACAATTTCTCCCAAAAATTATAACTTCACATTTTACATACTTCAATAGCAAAATTTCGAAATAATTATTCTTTACAAATTTGTTCTACGCCCCAAAATTTTACCAAACGTACCTCAAAAGTTCCAACCGAAGTTAATAAAATACTACAAAAAAGTTATCATTAGCCACCACCTTATGTAATTCTATATGCAAATTCAGAATAGAATATTGTGTAATAAATCAAAATTTTCAGAGAAATAATGTGGAGAATCCGAAAATCTTTGGTGAACATCTCACAAATGAGTTCAAAAGCTCCTACCGGAACAATACAATTACTCCCAAAAATATAAATTCATTTTTTAATTTTTAAAAAAAAAAATTTAAAAAAAAATTTTTTTAAAAAATTTTTTTACAACAAAAAAAAAAAAAAAAAAAAAAAAAAAACCAGAAAAAAAAACCAAACTTGAACATCTCACAAATGAGTTCAAAAGCTCACGGAACTAACGTCACAATTTCTCCCAAAATTATAACTTCACATTTTTACATACTTCAATAGCAAAATTTCGAAATAATTATTCTTTACAAATTTGTTCTACGCCCCAAAATTTTACCAAACGTACCTCAAAAAGTTCCAACCGGAAGTTAATAAAATACTACAAAAAGTTATCATTAGCCACCACCTTATGTAATTCCATGTGCAGATTCGGAAAAGAATATTGTGTAATAAATCACAATTTTCAAAGAAATAATGTGTAGAATCCGAAAATCTTTAGTGAACATCTCACAAATGAGTTCAAAAGCTCCTAACCGGAACTAACGTCACAATTTCTCCCAAAATTATAACTTCACATTTTTACATACTTCAATAGCAAAATTTCGAAATAATTATTCTTTACAAATTTGTTCTACGCCCCAAAATTTTACCAAACGTACCTCAAAAAGTTCCAACCGGAAGTTAATAAAATACTACAAAAAGTTATCATTAGCCACCACCTTATGTAATTCCATGTGCAGATTCAGAAAAGAATATTGTGTAATAAATCAAAATTTTCAGAGAAATAATGTAGAATCCGAAAATCTTTGTTGAACATCTCTCAAATGTGTTTAAAAGCTCCTACCGGAACTTATTTTATAATTTTTTCTCAAATTTTTTATTTTTTTTTTTTTTTTTTTTTTTAAAAAAAATATTTGGAAAATTTTTTTTATTTTTTACAAATTTTTTTTTTTTTTTTTTTTTTTTTTTTTTGAGAATCCGAAAATCTTTGGTGAACATCTCACAAATGAGTTCAAAAGCTCCTAACCGAAACTAACGTCACAATTTCTCCCAAAAGTTATAACTTCACATTTTTACATACTTCAATAGCAAAATTTCGAAATAATTATTCTTTACAAATTTGTTCTACGCCCCAAAATTGTACCAAACGTACCTCAAAAAGTTTCAACCGGAGGTTAATAAAATACTACAAAAAAGTTCTCATTAGCCACCACCTTATGTAATTCTATATGCAGATTCAGAATAGAATATTGTGTAATAAATCAAAATTTTCAGAGAAATAATGTGGAGAATTTAAAAATTTTTGGTGAACATCTCACAAATGAGTCCAAGAGCTCCTAACCGAAACTAACGTCACAATTTCTCCCAAAAGTTATAACTTCACATTTTTACATACTTCAATAGCAAAATTTCGAAATAATTATTCTTTACAAATTTGTTCTACGCCCCAAAATTTTACCAAACGTACCTCAAAAAGTTCCAACCGGAAGTTAATAAAATACTACAAAAAGTTATCATTAGCCACCACCTTATGTAATTCCATGTGCAGATTCAGAATAGAATATTGTGTAATAAATCAAAATTTTCAAAGAAGTAATGTGGAGAATCCGAAAATATTTGGTGAACATCTCACAAATGAGTCCAAAAGCTCCTAACCGGAACTAACGTCACAATTTCTCCCCAAAATTATAACTTCACATTTTTACATACTTCAATAGCAAAATTTCGAAATAATTATTCTTTACAAATTTGTTCTACGCCCCAAAATTTTACCAAACGTACCTCAAAAGTTCCAACCGGAAGTTAATAAAATACTACAAAAAGTTATCATTAGCCACCACCTTATGTAATTCCATGTGCAGATTCGGAAAAGAATATTGTGTAATAAATCACAATTTTCAAAGAAATAATGTGTAGAATCCGAAAATCTTTGGTGAACATCTCACAAATGAGTTCAAAAGCTCCTAACCGGAACTAACGTCACAATTTCTCCCAAAATTATAACTTCACATTTTTACATACTTCAATAGCAAAATTTCGAAATAATTATTCTTTACAAATTTGTTCTACGCCCCAAAATTTTACCAAACGTACCTCAAAAAGTTCCAACCGGAAGTTAATAAAATACTACAAAAAGTTATCATTAGCCACCACCTTATGTAATTCTATATGCAGATTCAGAATAGAATATTGTGTAATAAATCAAAATTTTCAGAGAAATAATGTGGAGAATCCGAAAATCTTTGGTGAACATCTCACAAATGAGTTCAAAAGCTCCTAACCGGAACTAACGTCACAATTTCTCCCAAAATTATAACTTCACATTTTTACATACTTCAATAGCAAAATTTCGAAATAATTATTCTTTACAAATTTGTTCTACGCCCCAAAATTTTACCAAACGTACCTCAAAAGTTCCAACCGGAAGTTAATAAAATACTACAAAAAGTTATCATTAGCCACCACCTTATGTAATTCTATATGCAGATTCAGAATAGAATATTGTGTAATAAATCAAAATTTTCAGAGAAATAATGTGGAGAATCCAAAAATCTTTGGTGAACATCTCACAAATGAGTTCAAAAGCTCCTAACCGGAACTAACGTCACAATTTCTCCCAAAATTATAACTTCACATTTTACATACTTCAATAGCAAAATTTCGAAATAATTATTCTTTACAAATTTGTTCTACGCCCCAAAATTTTACCAAACGTACCTCAAAAAGTTCCAACCGGAAGTTAATAAAATACTACAAAAAGTTCTCATTAGCCACCACCTTATGTAATTCCATGTGCAGATTCGGAATAGAATATTGTGTAATATATCAAAATTTTCAGAGAAGTAATGTGGAGAATCCGAAAATATTTGGTGAACATCTCACAAATGAGTCCAAAAGCTCCTAACCGGAACTAACGTCACAATTTCTCCCAAAAATTATAACTTCACATTTTTACATACTTCAATAGCAAAATTTCGAAATAATTATTCTTTACAAATTTGTTCTACGCCCCAAAATTTTACCAAACGTACCTCAAAAAGTTCCAACCGAAAGTTAATAAAATACTACAAAAAGTTATCATTAGCCACCACCTTATGTAATTCCATGTGGAGTTTCGGAATAGAATATTATGTAATATATCAAAATTTTCAAAGAAATAATGTGGAGAATCCGAAAATCTTTGGTGAACATCTCACAAATGAGTTCAAAAGCTCCTAACCGGAACTAACGTCACAATTTCTCCCAAAATTATAACTTCACATTTTTACATACTTCAATAGCAAAATTTCGAAATAATTATTCTTTACAAATTTGTTCTACGCCCCAAAATTTTACCAAACGTACCTCAAAAAGTTCCAACCGGAAGTTAATAAAATACTACAAAAAGTTCTCATTAGCCACCACCTTATGTAATTCCATGTGGAGTTTCGGAATAGAATATTATGTAATATATCAAAATTTTCAAAGAAGTAATGTGGAGAATCCGAAAATATTTGGTGAACATCTCACAAATGAGTCCAAAAGCTCCTAACCGGAACTAACGTCACAATTTCTCCCAAAATTATAACTTCACATTTTACATACTTCAATAGCAAAATTTCGAAATAATTATTCTTTACAAATTTGTTCTACGCCCCAAAATTTTACCAAACGTACCTCAAAAAGTTCCAACCGGAAGTTAATAAAATACTACAAAAAGTTATCATTAGCCACCACCTTATGTAATTCCATGTGCAGATTCGGAAAAGAATATTGTGTAATAAATCAAAATTTTCAGAGAAATAATGTGTAGAATCCGAAAATCTTTGGTGAACATCTCACAAATGAGTTCAAAAGCTCCTAACCGGAACTAACGTCACAATTTCTCCCAAAAATTATAACTTCACATTTTTACATGCTTCAATAGCAAAATTTCGAAATAATTATTTTTACAAATTTGTTCTACGCCCCAAAATTTTACCAAACGTACCTCAAAAAGTTCCAACCGGAAGTTAATAAAATACTACAAAAAAGTTATCATTAGCCACCACCTTATGTAATTCTATATGCA
This sequence comes from Abscondita cerata, assembly GCA_030710515.1. Lineage (NCBI taxonomy): Eukaryota > Metazoa > Arthropoda > Insecta > Coleoptera > Lampyridae > Abscondita > Abscondita cerata. The sequence continues at coordinate 170,651 of JALBCR010001068.1, forward strand.
GATTCAGAATAGAATATTGTGTAATAAATCAAAATTTTCAGAGAAATAATGTGGAGAATCCGAAAATCTTTGGTGAACATCTCACAAATGAGTTCAAAAGCTCCTAACCCGAACTAACGTCACAATTTCTCCCAAAATTATAACTTCACATTTTTACATACTTCAATAGCAAAATTTCGAAATAATTATTCTTTACAAATTTGTTCTACGCCCCAAAATTTTACTAAACGTACCTCAAAAAGTTCCAACCGGAAGTTAATAAAATACTACAAAAAGTTATCATTAGCCACCACCTTATGTAATTCTATATGCAGATTCAGAATAGAATATTGTGTAATAAATCAAAATTTTCAGAGAAATAATGTGGAGAATCCAAAAATCTTTGGTGAACATCTCACAAATGAGTTCAAAAGCTCCTAACCGGAACTAACGTCACAATTTCTCCCAAAAATTATAACTTCACATTTTTACATACTTCAATAGCAAAATTTCGAAATAATTATTCTTTACAAATTTGTTCTACGCCCCAAAATTTTACCAAACGTACCTCAAAAGTTCCAACCGGAAGTTAATAAAATACTACAAAAAGTTCTCATTAGCCACCACCTTATGTAATTCCATGCAGATTCAGAATAGAATATTGTGTAATAAATCAAAATTTTAAGAGAAATAATGTGGAGAATCCGAAAATCTTTGGTGAACATCTCACAAATGAGTCCAAAAGCTCCTAACCGGAACTAACGTCACAATTTCTCCCAAAATTATAACTTCACATTTTTACATACTTCAATAGCAAAATTTCGAAATAATTATTCTTTACAAATTTGTTCTACGCCCCAAAATTTTACCAAACGTACCTCAAAAAGTTCCAACCGGAAGTTAATAAAATACTACAAAAAGTTATCATTAGCCACCACCTTATGTAATTCCATGTGCAGATTCGGAAAAGAATATTGTGTAATAAATCACAATTTTCAAAGAAATAATGTGTAGAATCCGGAAATCTTTGGTGAACATCTCACAAATAAGTTCAAAAGCTCCTACCCGGAACTAACGTCACAATTTCTCCCAAAAATTATAACTTCACATTTTACATACTTCAATAGCAAAATTTCGAAATAATTATTCTTTACAAATTTGTTCTACGCCCCAAAATTTTACCAAACGTACCTCAAAAAGTTCCAACCGGAAGTTAATAAAATACTACAAAAAGTTCTCATTAGCCACCACCTTATGTAATTCCATGTGCAGATTCGGAATAGAATATTGTGTAATATATCAAAATTTTCAAAGAAATAATGTGGAGAATCCGAAAATATTTGGTGAACATCTCACAAATGAGTTCAAAAGCTCCTAACCGGAACTAACGTCACAATTTCTCCCAAAAATTATAACTTCACATTTTTACATACTTCAATAGCAAAATTTCGAAATAATTATTCTTTACAAATTTGTTCTACGCCCCAAAATTTTACCAAACGTACCTCAAAAAGTTCCAACCGGAAGTTAATAAAATACTACAAAAAGTTATCATTAGCCACCACCTTATGTAATTCCATGTGGAGTTTCGGAATAGAATATTATGTAATAAATCAAAATTTTCAGAGAAATAATGTGGAGAATCCGAAAATCTTTGGTGAACATCTCACAAATGAGTTCAAAAGCTCCTAACCGGAACTAACGTCACAATTTCTCCCAAAAATTATAACTTCACATTTTACATACTTCAATAGCAAAATTTCGAAATAATTATTCTTTACAAATTTGTTCTACGCCCCAAAATTTTACTAAACGTATCTCAAAAATTCCAACCGGAAGTTAATAAAATACTACAAAAAGTTCTCATTAGCCACCACCTTATGTAATTCTATATGCAGATTCAGAATAGAATATTGTGTAATAAATCAAAATTTTCAGAGAAATAATGTGGAGAATCCGAAAATCTTTGGTGAACATCTCACAAATGAGTTCAAAAGCTCCTAACCGGAACTAACGTCACAATTTCTCCCAAAAATTATAACTTCACATTTTTACATACTTCAATAGCAAAATTTCGAAATAATTATTCTTTACAAATTTGTTCTACGCCCCAAAATTTTACCAAACGTACCTCAAAAGTTCCAACCGGAAGTTAATAAAATACTACAAAAAGTTATCATTAGCCACCACCTTATGTAATTCTATATGCAGATTCAGAATAGAATATTGTGTAATAAATCAAAATTTTCAGAGAAATAATGTGGAGAATCCAAAAATCTTTGGTGAACATCTCACAAATGAGTTCAAAAGCTCCTAACCGGAACTAACGTCACAATTTCTCCCAAAATTATAACTTCACATTTTACATACTTCAATAGCAAAATTTCGAAATAATTATTCTTTACAAATTTGTTCTACGCCCCAAAATTTTACCAAACGTACCTCAAAAGTTCCAACCGAAAGTTAATAAAATACTACAAAAAGTTCTCATTAGCCACCACCTTATGTAATTCCATGTGCAGATTCGGAATAGAATATTGTGTAATAAATCAAAATTTTCAAGAGAAATAATGTGGAGAATCCGAAAATCTTTGGTGAACATCTCACAAATGAGTCCAAAAGCTCCTAACCGGAACTAACGTCACAATTTCTCCCAAAATTATAACTTCACATTTTTACATACTTCAATAGCAAAATTTCGAAATAATTATTCTTTACAAATTTGTTCTACGCCCCAAAATTTTACCAAACGTACCTCAAAAAGTTCCAACCGGAAGTTAATAAAATACTACAAAAAGTTATCATTAGCCACCACCTTATGTAATTCCATGTGGAGTTTCGGAATAGAATATTATGTAATATATCAAAATTTTCAAAGAAGTAATGTGGAGAATCCGAAAATCTTTGGTGAACATCTCACAAATGAGTTCAAAAGCTCCTAACCGGAACTAACGTCACAATTTCTCCCAAAATTATAACTTCACATTTTTACATACTTCAATAGCAAAATTTCGAAATAATTATTCTTTACAAATTTGTTCTACGCCCCAAAATTTTACCAAACGTACCTCAAAAAGTTCCAACCGGAAGTTAATAAAATACTACAAAAAGTTATCATTAGCCACCACCTTATGTAATTCTATGTGCAGATTCAGAATAGAATATTGTGTAATAAATCAAAATTTTCAAAGAAATAATGTGGAGAATCCGAAAATCTTTGGTGAACATCTCACAAATGAGTTCAAAAGCTCCTAACCGGAACTAACGTCACAATTTCTCCCAAAATTATAACTTCACATTTTTACATACTTCAATAGCAAAATTTCGAAATAATTATTCTTTACAAATTTGTTCTACGCCCCAAAATTTTACCAAACGTACCTCAAAAAGTTCCAACCGGAAGTTAATAAAATACTACAAAAAGTTCTCATTAGCCACCACCTTATGTAATTCTATGTGCAGATTCAGAATAGAATATTGTGTAATAAATCAAAATTTTCAGAGAAATAATGTGGAGAATTTAAAAATTTTTGGTGAACATCTCACAAATGAGTCCAAGAGCTCCTAACCGAAACTAACGTCACAATTTCTCCCAAAAGTTATAACTTCACATTTTTACATACTTCAATAGCAAAATTTCGAAATAATTATTCTTTACAAATTTGTTCTACGCCCCAAAATTTTACCAAACGTACCTCAAAAAGTTCCAACCGGAAGTTAATAAAATACTACAAAAAAGTTCTCATTAGCCACCACCTTATGTAATTCCATGTGCAGATTCAGAATAGAATATTGTGTAATAAATCAAAATTTTCAGAGAAATAATGTGGAGAATCCAAAATCTTTGGTGAACATCTCACAAATGAGTTCAAAAGCTCCTAACCGGAACTAACGTCACAATTTCTCCCAAAAATTATAACTTCACATTTTTACATACTTCAATAGCAAAATTTCGAAATAATTATTCTTTACAAATTTGTTCTACGCCCCAAAATTTTACCAAACGTACCTCAAAAGTTCCAACCGGAAGTTAATAAAATACTACAAAAAGTTATCATTAGCCACCACCTTATGTAATTCCATGTGCAGATTCAGAATAGAATATTGTGTAATAAATCAAAATTTTCAGAGAAATAATGTGGAGAATCCGAAAATCTTTGGTGAACATCTCACAAATGAGTTCAAAAGCTCCTAACCGGAACTAACGTCACAATTTCTCCCAAAATTATAACTTCACATTTTTACATACTTCAATAGCAAAATTTCGAAATAATTATTCTTTACAAATTTGTTCTACGCCCCAAAATTTTACCAAACGTACCTCAAAAGTTCCAACCGGAAGTTAATAAAATACTACAAAAAGTTATCATTAGCCACCACCTTATGTAATTCCATGTGCAGATTCAGAATAGAATATTGTGTAATAAATCAAAATTTTCAGAGAAATAATGTGGAGAATCCAAAAATCTTTGGTGAACATCTCACAAATGAGTTCAAAAGCTCCTAACCGAAACTAACGTCACAATTTCTCCCAAAAATTATAACTTCACATTTTTACATACTTCAATAGCAAAATTTCGAAATAATTATTCTTTACAAATTTGTTCTACGCCCCAAAATTTTACCAAACGTACCTCAAAAAGTTCCAACCGGAAGTTAATAAAATACTACAAAAAAGTTCTCATTAGCCACCACCTTATGTAATTCCATGTGCAGATTCAGAATAGAATATTGTGTAATAAATCAAAATTTTCAGAGAAATAATGTGGAGAATCCAAAAATCTTTGGTGAACATCTCACAAATGAGTTCAAAAGCTCCTAACCGGAACTAACGTCACAATTTCTCCCAAAAATTATAACTTCACATTTTACATGCTTCAATAGCAAAATTTCGAAATAATTATTCTTTACAAATTTGTTCTACGCCCCAAAATTTTACCAAACGTACCTCAAAAGTTCCAACCGGAAGTTAATAAAATACTACAAAAAGTTCTCATTAGCCACCACCTTATGTAATTCTATGTGCAGATTCAGAATAGAATATTGTGTAATAAATCAAAATTTTCAGAGAAATAATGTGGAGAATCTAAAATTTTTGTGAACATCTCACAAATGAGTCAAGAGCTCCTAACCCGAAACTAACGTCACAATTTCTCCCAAAAGTTATAACTTCACATTTTTACATACTTCAATAGCAAAATTTCGAAAATATTCTTTACAAATTTGTTCTACGCCCCAAAATTTTACCAAACGTACCTCAAAAGTTTCAACCAAGTTAATAAAATACTACAAAAAGTTCTCATTAGCCACCACCTTATGTAATTCCATGTGCAGATTCAGAAAAGAATATTGTGTAATAAATCAATAGAGAAATAATGTGTAGAATTCAAAATTTTGGTGAACATCTCACAAAATGAGTTAAGAGCTCCTACCCGAACTAACGTCACAATTTCTCCCAAAAGATTGTAACTTCACATTTTTACATGCTTCAATAGCAAAATTTCGAAATAATTATTCTTTACAAATTTGTTCTACGCCCCAAAAATTTTACTAAACGTATCTCAAAAGTTTCAACCGGGAGTTAATAAAATACTACAAAAAGTTATCATTAGCCACCACCTTATGTAATTCCATGTGATTCGGAATAGAATATTGTGTAATAAATCAAAATTTTCAAAGAAATAATGTGTAGAATCCAAAAATCTTTGGTGAACATCTCACAAATGAGTTCAAAAGCTCCTACCCGGAACTAACGTCACAATTTCCCCAAAATTATAACTTCCATTTTGACATAACTTCAATAGCAAAATTTCCGAAATAATTATTCTTTTAAATTTGTTCTACGCCCCAAAATTTTACCAAACGTACCTCAAAAAGTTCAACCGGAAGTTAATAAAATACTACAAAAAGTTATGATTAGCCACCACCTTATGTAATTCTATATGGAGATTCAGAATAGAATTGTGTAATAAATCAAAATTTTCAAAATAATGTGGAGAATCCGAAAAATATTTGGTGAACATCTACAAATGAGGTTCAAGCTCCTAACCGGAACTAACGTCACAATTTCTCCAAAAATTATAACTTCCATTTTACATGCTCAATAGCAAAATTTCGAAATGAATTATTTTTTACAAATTTGTTCTACGCCCTAAAATTTTACACAAACGTACCCTCAAAAAAGTTCCAACCGGAAGTTAATAAAATACTACAAAAAGTTATCATTAGCCACCACCTTATGTAATTCCAGTGCAGATTCGGAATAGAATATTGTGTAATAAATCAAAATCATTCCAGAGAAATAATGTGGAGAAATCCGAAAAATCCTTAGTGATCATCCTCACAAATGAGTTCAAAAGCTCCTAACCGGAACTAACGTCACAATTTCTCCCCAAAATTATAACTTCACATTTTACATACTGCTAATAGCAAAATTTCGAAATAATTATTCTTTACAAATTTGTTCTACGCCCCAAAATTTTACCAAACAGTGCCTCAAAAGTTCCAACCGGAAGTTAATAAAATACTACCAAAAGTTATCATTAGCCACCACCTTATGTAATTCCATGTGGAGTTTCGGAATAGAATATTGTATAAAATAAATCAAAATTTTCAAAGAAATAATGTGGAGAATCCGAAAATATTTAGTAAACATCTCACAAATGAGTCCAAAAAACTCTAACCGGAACTAACGTCACAATTTCTCCCAAAAATTATAACTTCACATTTTACATACTTCAATAGCAAAATTTCGAAATAATTATTCTTTACAAATTTGTTCTACGCCCCAAAATTTTACCAAACGTACATCAAAAAGTTCCAACCGGAAGTTAATAAAATACTACAAAAGTTATCATTAGCCACCACCTTATGTAATTCTATACTTGGAGATTCGGAATAGAATATTATGTAATAAATCCAAAATTTTCAAAGAAATAATGTTTAGAAATCCGAAAATCTTTCAGTGAACATCTCACAAATAAGGTTCCAAAAAGCTCCTAACCGGAACTAACGTCACAATTTCTCCCAAAAATTATAACTTCTCATTTTTACGGGCTAATATATGAAATTTCCGAAATAATTATTTTTTAAATTTGTTCTACGCCCAATTTTACCAAACATGCCTCAAAAAGTTCGCCAAGTTAACTAAACACCTTTACAAAAAGTTATCATTAGCCACCACTTCATGTAAATTCTATATGCAGATTCAGAATAGAATATTAATAAATAAATCAAAATTCTGGGGAATAATCTCTGGAGATACATTTTTACGTGCTAATAACAAGTTTCGAAATAATTATTTTTACAAATTTGTTCAACTTTACAGAATTTTACACTAAACATTATCTCAAGATTCAGCGAATGTTAATAAATAATACAAGGATTCTCATTAGCTACCACTTTATGTAACTCCATGTGCAGTGGAATGAATGTTAACAAATCAAATTTTCAGAGGAAATAATGTGGAGAATCAAAAATTTTTGGTGAACTCTCTAAATGGTCAAGAGCTCTAACCGAAACTAACGTCACAATTTCTCCCAAAAGTTATAACACATTTTACATACTTCAATAGCAAAATTTAAATAATTATTCTTTAAATTTGTTCTACCTTTAAGTGTATAAACATTACTTTCAAAAGTTTCAAGGAGGTTAATAAAATACTACAAAAAAAGTTCTCATTAGCCACCACCCATGTAATTCTATATGATTCAGAATAGAATATTGTGTAATAAATCAAAATTTTCCAGAGAAATAATGTGGAGGGAATTTAAAAATTTTTTGGTGAACAACTCACAAATGAGTCCAGAGCTCTAACCAGAAACTAACGTCACAATTTCTCCCAAAGTTACTCTTCACATTTTTACATACTTCAATAGCAATATTTCAAATAATTATTTCTTTACAAATTTGTTCCTACACCAAAATTGTACCAAATGCCTCAAAAGTTTCAACCGGAAGTTAATAAAATACTACAAAAAAGGGTTCTCATTAGCCACCACCCTTATGTAATTCTATATGCAGATTCAGAAGATAGATATTGTGTAATAAATGTCATTACTCCAGAGAAATAATATGTGGAGGGTACAGAATTTTTGGTGAACATCTCACAAAATGAGTCCAAGAGCTCTAACCAGAAACTAACGTCACAATTTCTCCCAAAAGTTACTCTTCACATTTTACATACTTCTTTTATTAACCAAATTTCCCTGCCGAAATAATTATTCTTTACAAATTTGTTCTACGCCCCAAAATTTTGAAACGTACCACAAAAAGTTCCAACCGAAAGTTAATAAAATACTACAAAAGTTATCATTAGCCACCACCTTATGTAATTCCATGTGAAGATTCGGAAAAGAATATTGTGTAATAAATCATAATGTTCAAAGAAAGCATGTAGAATCGAAAATCTTTAGTGAACATTTCTAAAATGAGTTCAAAAGCCTAACCGGAACTAACGTCACAATTTCTCCCAAAATTATAACTCATTTTACATACTTCAATAGCAAAATTTCGAAATAATTATTCTTTACAAATTTGTTCTACACTTTTAAATTTTGCAAACGTACCTCAAAAGTTCCAACTTCGGAAGTTAATAAATACTACCAAAAAGTTATCATTAGCCACCACCTTATGTAATTCCATGTACCCAGAATTCGGAAAAAGAATATTGTGTAATAAATCACAATTTTCAAAGAAATAATGTGTAGGAATCCGAATCTTTGGTGAACATCTCACAAATAAGTTCAAAAGCTCTACCCGGAATAACGTCCTCCTTTGCCCCAAAAATTATAACTTCTCATTTTACATACTTAATAGCAAAATTTCGAAATAATTATTCTTTACAAATTTGTTCTACGCCCCAAAATTGCGCAAACGTACCTCAAAAGTTTCAACCGGAGGTTAATAAAATACTACAAAAAGTTCTCATTAGCCACCACCTTATGTAATTCTATATGATTTCGAGATGATATTGTTGTAATAAATCAAAATTTTTCAGAGAAATAATGTGGAGAATTTAAAAATTTTGGTGAACATCTCACAAATGAGTCCAAGAGCTCTAGCAAAACTAACGTCACAATTTCTCCCCAAAAGTTATAACTTCACATTTTTACATGCTTCAATATGAAATTTCAAATAATTATTCTTTACAAATTTGTTTTACGCCCCAAAATTGTACAAACACGTACCTCAAAAAGTTAACCGGAGGTTAATAAATATTCTAAAAAAAAAAGTTCTCATTAGCCACCATCATGACTATGTACAGATTCAGAATAGAATATTGTGTAATAAATCAAATTTCAGAGAGAAATAATGTGAAATTTAAAAATTTTTGGTGACATCTCACCTAAATGAGTCAGAGCTCCTAACCGAAACTATGCGTCTGAATTTCTCCCAAAGTTATACTTCACATTTTTACATACTTCAATAGCAAAATTTCAGAAATAATTATTCTTTACAAATTTGTTCTACGCCCCCAAATTGTATAAACGTACCTCAAAAAGTTTCAACCGGAGAGATAATAAAAATAAAAAAAGTTCTCATTAGCCACCACCTTTGCTGTAATTCTATATGCAGATTCAGAATAGAATATTGTGTAATAATCAAAATTTTCAGAGAAATAATGTGGAGAATTTAAATTTTGGTGAACATCTCTGCAATGAGTCCAAGAGCTCTAACCAGGAAACTAACATTCACAATTTCTCCCAAAAGTTATAACTTCACATTTTACATACTTCAATAACCAAAAATTTCAGTATTATTCTTTGAAATTTCTACGCCCCAAATTTTACCAAACGTACCTCAAAAAGTTCCAACCAGTTAATAAAATACTACAAAAAGTTATCGTATAGCCACCTTATGTTCCATGTGGAGTTTCGGAATAGAATATTATGTGTAATATAATAAATTTTCAAAAGTAATGTGGAGAATCCAAAAAATATTTGGTGAACATCTACCAAGCGGTCCAAAAGCTCCCTAACCGGAACCAACGTCACAATTTCTCAAAAATTATAACTTCACATTTTACATACTTCAATAAATTCGAAAATAATTATTATTTTACAGGTGCCTACGCCACAAAATTTTTACCAAACGTACCTCAAAAAAGTTTCCAACCGGAAGTTAATAAATACTACAAAAAAGTTATCATTAGCCACAACTATGTAATTCTATATGCAAATTCGGAATAGAATATTATGTAATATATCAAAGAAATTTCAGTAATGTGTATAGGAGAATCCGAGTATATTTGGTGAACATCTCTGAAAGTGGTCCAAGCTCTAATAAGATCAACGTTAATTTTATCCCAAAAATTATAACTGCATTTTTATATTCAATGTAGATTCTGAAATCAGTTATTCTTTTCTAGTTGTACACTTTAAGTTTTATGACATTTTATCAAGAGGTCCAATGAGTTAATAAATACAAGGTTATGTTTATTTTATATTCTTTTGAACTCAGATTGATATAATTTTAAGTATGAGTGCCATTCTTTACTTCTTAGACACTTGTTAATTACATTTACATTTACACCCACACACACACACACACCTTTTTTACAGATATATTACAAACTTTACACACATTATTATATATTTATTTTTAGATACACACACACACACACCATTTACCTACCCACCAA